>MU223250.1:107657-126797 GCA_018584345.1 Thuja plicata
AGTGTCAGCACACCTGTCATACCATATACATTGGGGATTCCCTTTCAGGATCCTCATGTCTACTCTTTTGAGCATCAGCTCGGCCTTCCAGTGACACCTCATCTTTTGAGGTCACCTCTTTAGTGCCCACTTCCTTTCACTCCTTTGCATTGGAGTCATGATGGTTTGTTCATTGATCCAGGGGTTCTTTCATTCTGGGGGGCTTTGGAGCCTCGACCCTCTCTCTCCGGGGGGTTGGAAGCACGCATTGTACTACTGGCTTTGAGAGAGTCTCTTGAAGTCATTCCTTTTATCTTTGCTTGCTTTTATATATCTTTTTGGAGAGGAGTTTTTCCCACTGGGTTTTCTCCTTTGTCTCCGGTTTACAGAGATTTCCTTGTATTGGGTACCTGATAAGGCCTTGTTGCTGGGACCCATTTCTTGCTTTCATAGTTTTTTGCTAGGTCAGCTTTCTCCCTGCGTTCAGCTTAAGGGGGGGTGTTAGAGTATTATTACTTTATGCTTATTAATTAAATCATATCGATTTAATTATATAAGTTTATATTACTCTAGTTACTTAAGCTTCACTTAGGTACATTATTAATTAATTATTAATTAATAATGTGCAACCTAGTTCTTTCCTTTAGGGTTTCTTTCTCACCTTTATAAGGTTGAGTCTTGTACTTTTTCATTATTCTCTTATGCACTTTTCACATTTTGAGAGCACTTCTCTTTTGTCTCCATTTTTCTTCTCTTGTAATAGGTTATTAGCTAACAGGTTCTTCTTGGGTTGTGTAGAATTGAGTTTGATCAATTCTTTCAAGTGTTCCCAGCTGATCATCAATTTTCTTTACTCTAAGTGCACACTAGTGCAGAGATCTTTCAGAGTCACCACTCACTGCTGTGAGAATGAATAAAACATAAATAGAACAAGGACAAGTTGGGATTCAAACAAAGATAACAGACTTTCAGCAAGTCAATTGGATCTTACACATTTCTTTACCAAGAAGATATTCAGAATCTCTTTTAACAACAACAACAACCAGGCTGGTAAATATGATCTAAAGGACTTTCAGATTTACAAATATTTATAACTCTATCCTCAAATGGATATGACAAACGAGTAGATTTATAAACAAACATGCCAAGAGTCTAGCTCAACTTGATAAACTTAAATCATTTAAGACAATGAAACACTAGAGATTCTTTAAAAGTTTAGCAAGATTTTTCATCTCTATTCCCCAGCGGAGTCGCCATTTTGTTTGTTCTTTTTTATGCTGTGATTATTGAATAGCAACCCTTTCACCCTTTGATGTATTTTAAAGAGTAGCCAAATATCGGTATTCAACCAAGACTGAAAAGGATAAACTAACAAGGATGCATATCCATCCTTCTACACTTTAGGTTCTACAAAACCAAGGGGGGACACCCTTCAATGCCTTCAATACTTTGTTTGGCATCAATCAACAACAATCTCACAAAGGCTTCAACACGATCGGGAGATACTAGGTGATCGGCTAATCACCCATTGAACATCAACCTTGAAGTGGAGCAGGAGATTAGTACAACCACAAACCACATAAAACCTTCAGATATTCAAAGTTTATTTCTTTAGATGCAGAACATAGCCAAGACTTAACCAGATATGCAACCAATACAAAAGATACTACTTAATGATCAGTGCTTTATCCATTGGGTAATCCCCTTTAACCAAATTTAGAAATAGAGAAATCAACTTCTGTCAGAAATTATAAGCCATAAACACAATAAATCTAGATTAATACTACTTATATAAATCCTCTTGTAGACAACCAAATGAAACTATGTCACATCTACAACATCATTTAATCTGATCCTAGATCAGAACTAAAGAATGATAACACATACATAGATAAAATCTATGTAAAGAATCATAAAGTTTAGACTTCACAAGACTAACACCAAGGAGAGATTTGAATATGGAATTTTCATATTAAGTGTGAGGAATCACATTATCATATACAAATTCACAATCAGGAATGTATGGCTTCAATAAATTGCAAAAGATCAATGACATTCTATTCCATTTGAATACAAAACTGGTACAATCAACAAACTATATCGCTAATGGAACCAACTAAAACTGGAATCTCCTGGAGTTAAGCACAACTTGAAACTCACTCTGGAGGCCAAGAATTTGGAACCCTGTAACAATGGAAGAATTCTGAGTATGTATCCAAAGAAAAAGATCTCCAGATATTTTCTTAAAACACCACCTGTCCTCTCTGCTCTAACCAATTTTGAGTTGAGTCACTCTTCCCCCATTCTATTCAAACTGGTTTGATCCTGGACTAAAACTAACTGTAAAATTAGAATCCTCGTTTGGATAAAAATTTGCGCCCTAAACATACTCTTCTTGCTGTGCAAACAATTTTAAATATTTCAAATTTTGGACTATAGTCTACACATTATATATTAATTTTGATCTTTTAAATCCTTTTTATGCACCTGAGTAGGCCCCACATGCCATGTGGCACCACCTGATTTTCCTGTCCAACCACCTAGGTGCCTATGTGTCCTTCTTGTTCCATGTGGCACCCTCTAATTGATCCATAGGTCCAACTGGGCACTTGCATCATCTGCCATGTGTCTGGCTTGCCACATGTCTGATCACCATGTGTCGCACTGTCGCGATGCCTCTATGGTAACTAGCATGCAACTTTCTATTCAAGGCTTCATGAGAACTATCCATTTTCATCACCTCGGGATGCATGCCAACTTGGATGACCTCCTGCATGGCCGCCACCTCATCGCCACATAAATGCCACTCGATCTATTATGTTATCATCCCCACCACATGTCATCCTAGCGTGATCACTCTATGGTAACTAGCATTCAAATTTTGGATAGAGGCTTTGCATCAATCGTCAATTTGATTTGCCTCAGGATGTGCACCCAATCTGCAAGCCTCTGTGCCATGTCATCTGCCAAGTCACTCTTGCGGGTCCTGCCAAAATTGGGTGTTTAGTCACCGAAGTCATTCTGGTATAGTCTTCAAGGCACCTCCCTGCACGCACATTCGGAGCCTCGGGGCTTCTTCTTCATATCTCATACTGTGGGTTTTACCTTTTAAACATCTTAGTTTCCCATTTCTGGATGAATGTGGGACTAAGATTTCTGAGGTTTTAAAGCTTTCTTTGTATTTGGCCTCAAAATACTGGGCCCACCTATGCTTTGATACCTTCATCTAAGGGGCCCACTAAGGCCTCTTGGTTTCTTATTCATATTACTTTTTGATTGTTTTGAAATATAAATACTAAAAACTTTCACAGCACCATGCATGTGGGATATATCTCTGTGCATTTTTCTTAACTTTTGAGACTTCCTCCAAGTGCTGCTCACCAATGGCCATGTCTTCTTGTTGTTTGGCATGAAAATATTCCTCCATAGGGTTGGACGCCCCCTGCTGTGGATTCCCTTTTGCAAATTTGAAGCCAAAAAAAACATTAAAAACCTCCTCCCACATGTCTTCAATGCAGCATCTGCCAATTTCATTGGCTTTGGAAGTTTATTTTAAAATATAAGAACTATTTGCACTCCCCATAGTGTGGCTTCCTTTTTGTCTACTGTGCATGTCATTAATTTGGTGTTTGCAATTGAAACACTATGCAGCTTTTAAAGACTCTATCTACTTGTCTTTAGTGCACCCTCCAATTTGTAGTTAAAACACTGCACAAGTTTTAATGTTTTAAACCTTTGATTCTCCTACTACAAAGGCCTCCCCATAGCGTGGGCTCTTTAAAACATTTTGCAACTTGTTGTTGCTCCACCTTGGCATTAAAAGAAAGTGGCCTCCTTCAATTTTAATACATCATCTAGCACTTTAATACTTTCCCATATGGCTTGCGCAGAACCAAAATTATTAATTCAATGTTTCCTGCGTAGGGTATGTTGTGTAGCCCCTCCATTTACAATGAACATTTTTTAAAAAGCATAAAATATCTCCTACGCAACAATGTCTTCCATGGGCAATGTATTGGCTTCCATTTTCTTATTTTTAGCATAGGCCCTTCTTTCTTTCAACAATCGTGAGTTGTGCAACATTGAGACCATATTCCTTTGAGGCTTTTAAAAATCTTGACAACTCCTCCTCAGAAGTTTACGTAGGCTAGCATGCTAGGAAAGGTTGTAAAATTGGCTTTGCACCTTGTTGGCTTTTATTTTAACATAGGCTTTCCATGCTCAGTGTGGGCATTCTATTTGGCATGGATTTTAATATTTCTCCTGCTTCATATGATGTGCAAGCCCCTTCACTTTTACACATTTCCAATTGCATATGCTTAAATGTTCTTACTTCTTTTAAATGCTACATTCACTCCATTAAATTGCGCTAATCTCCATATGCATTGCACAGACATTATGTTTACACCTGCCGATTGCAATTTTCTATGCTTAAGTTTTAATGTTTTTATTTTACCTCTGTGTAGGCCTTCAACTCTTACGCAACATTCTGTATCTGGTCATTTCATCTTTAAGATTTCCCATCCTTAGCAATCTTAACAATGATTGACACTTTAGACTTTCCTTTACCCTTTCATCAATGTTTATAGGAGAAATGGTACAAGCCTTTTCCCAAGGAAATTCATCAACTGAATTCTCCCATATAATACATTTTCCTAAAATAAAACTTTTATATCCATCTTCTCTCTAACCCCAAAGTGATAAATGACCTCTAGAAAAGATTCTTTTAAAATGATCAAATCACTTTGTCGGATCATGTAGTTGAAAATCCATACTCGTCTCCAACATATTGGTACACCCACCAAATGGATCTTCTTTAATTCAAAAATGAATGCTGAATATTCACAATCAAAAGTGATCACTTTGAAACATTGCAAATGTTGATGCGAAAATAGTATAAATTGCACTCGGATCCACTCTTGTAAACAATGCAAACTATGCCTTGAAGCACTATCTCACTATCACATAACAAGGAGAAACACTTACATATAGGAAATAAAGATTCACAACCGGAATTTCAAAACCACCATCTGGTACACTGACATCATCCTTTGAAAGTAACTATTCTGCAATTCTACTTCTGTCAAATCATGACAATCTGCACAAACTGATTTTAGAATCCTCTTATGAAATATAGCAGATTAACTCCTGGATCCCAGAAAATTTCCAAGTTGGTAGACCCTCATACATAGAATGTAGAGAAATAACTCACTTATTATAACCATCAAGTGGCATCAAGAAATTAAAATGCAAGTTGGCCTCCTAGGTGACTGGTTACTCAACAATAAATGCCACGTCCATTTGACTTGTTTAAACCATCAAATGAATGCCTTATGGTCTAAAACTCTAGATATAGGTTCAATTTCACATGGAGAAAAAAAATCTTCAATTATCTTGTCCTAATCATCAACTGATCAATTAGTATGAATCCCCAAAGTCAGCCCTTTACCAACTCCTGATTTCAAAACATAGTGAAACTGCTTAAATCGGGTTTGGAATTGGCTAAGGAAACTAAGCAGATGGATTGGCACAAGCCTGAAAATATTCATGGGATAACCTTGTCATGATTACAATATAGGGGAGCATTCAATTATCCATTCCATTCAATTGGGTGTAAACTTGTAAGACCTCAAAGTAGGTCATTCTACAAATCTGCACTTCACACTGAGAATTAGGATTAATTGCAAACGGAATAGTTTGGGCAAACTTATCATATGAACTCCTAGGAATCTTAAAATGGAAATAGATCTTCTCTCTCATTCCTAAAAAACCTCATACCTATCCTTATATCATGAAACTCCATCAGGTCAGAGATGCGAGCATGCAAAGTAGGCCATTTGCTATAATCAGGCAATATGCATAATGTAGATTTAAGTGAACACCTTTAAACAACTGTCTCTGAAACTCATCAGATCTGAAGTGCGAAAGCTATGTCTCATTTCATCTACCCCATGATATGTTTTTAACATGTTCCCTAATCAATATCTTATGAAAATCCTCAAGTCACATTTTACTTGCACTCAAAGGTACGTGTTCTTCAAAGTTTTCAGGGGTACTCACCTTGCCTTAGAGAAAATTTTGAATAGGTCGCTTCAAATTGGTGCCAAATTTGAGAGTACCAACGTATACCACTCCTAGGACTCAAAATATAGAATACTTCATTGTATCTCTAGTTCAAATATGAAAGTATAAGCCATAATTAAACAAGTTTCTAAGCCTAAAGCTCCGGATACATATAATTTGGATCCTCTCTATCTTTTATTACTTCCAATAAAAATCACGTTATTCAATAGGCAACCTCCACTTTTTGTTGCCACATCATTTTTTTGGCATTGTCTCAAATTTTAGCTTTGTCGCTATAACCAAGTGTTTGTAATATAGAACTTTTTCTCCAGACATGTAATCAATAAATTGAAAACCAATATTGTCCATCTTTGTTTGCTATTAATAGGTGCCTTCAATAACAACTGAACCATTTGGATACTCTTGTCCATCACCATCTACATTTGTTTCTAGCAATTTGTATTTTGCTTTGGTGCATCCTTGTAGATAATAATCTACAACTTCTGTATTCTCTGGATCTGCAACCACAACAAAATATCACCTAGAAATAAATTATCTCATAAACATCAGTTGTCATAAATTAAAATTAAATAAAGGATAAAGAATGCACACAGACACACACAGACACATAGACACATGCACACATACATGCACACATGCACACACACGCATGCATGTGCACACACACACACACACACACACACACACACACACCTGTAACAATTAAATCAAAAACACATTCATAATCAACTGAATATATATGATCATGAATGTCTATGTTATTGTCATCATCTTCATAGGGAGACATTCTGATAAAATATTTTAGTTGCCATTATGAAACATATCCACGTGCAATATTCTCACATTGACTATAATTTGTATTGTTTCCAAGATAATTGACACAAAAATATGATTTTTCTCTTACTTGAATAAAAAAGGCTTGTTGTTTCCTGTATTCACCACTTGATGTAAACTTCTAATACCAACAATTGATTGACAATTGTAAGGATTAGATTCATCAATATCTGTTACATATACATGTTCGATGACATTCAAACACATTTTGAGATCAATGTAAAGTTTAGATGATATAAAAGTGAAATGCATTTCTTCAATTAGAAATTTGAAAAGAATAAGAACACAAGATTTTACCTTTAACTTCCCAAAAAAAATGTTTGTTGTCTGTTGTGTCACAGCTAGCAAAATGACTTCGACAGCATTCAACAATTCCCTTTGAATTTTCTATGCTATTACCTAAATATTAAATATCTAACTATCCATTTAAAGAAAAATGAAGAAGCTCCAAATATATATATATATATATATCTTACATGCAAATTAAATTAAGAAATTGATATAAACATTATGTATTCACATCATTTGTACCTACAAGTTCATGTTGGTGCAGTGCACGCTTCACACATGCTCCCGCTCCATCGTGCTCTCTTTTCCCATGTCCACTTTCAAAAAGTTCCACATAAACTTAACGTTGCATGTTGCATGTTGCATGGATACCTAATTAAAGACTTTGATATACCTAAATTATCCTGTAAAATTACAAATCAAATAAAAACCAATTACAAAAACATGTAAATCAAGAATCTAAATACATACACATGTATGTGCTTTGGAATTAGATTAAAAGTAAATAATAACTTAAAAATGAGAATGAAAATCAATTTCAAAATTTATGTACTTATCTGCACAACCATCAAACCAAATCCAGTGTTGTGAAGCATGTATCCCACGATTCTCAAGATCCTCAAAAAATAATCTAAAACAATGGGATGCATAGCTCCTATCATGAACCTTATCATCACTGATATAGAAATGAACCTCCTTGATGATAATGCGATCATTTGGATAATTACTTTCTATACCATCCAAATCAAATTGTGCATGTCTATACCTCACTTGCACAAATATTGCTACTTGATCAGAATGATAATATTGAGCCTAAATTTGCGATTGAGGGTAAAATTTATATTTTTTAAAGAAATCCACAATTGAAAGAATATAATCAGGTGGAAAACAATTTTTGGAATCACGATACTATTTAGCTTTGCATCGTGCACCATGACAATGTTCGATATGTGGATAAATCATAGTATGAAATCTATTCATAAATTCAAGGAAGGGAAATTCACTCTCCTTCAATGCAATTTTTTTGCATTCATCTCTTGTCTTAGGTCAATATGTTTCATATTCAAATCTCTTCCACAAAATTGTCGTTGTAACATCAATATTCTCAAATTTCCAAGGAAAGTTTTGCAAATCTCCACAATCAACTCATCCATTTTTTATGCACTGTACATTGAACTCATTTGAATCTTCTAATTTATCACATAAAATAGACTTCACAAAATGTGTTTTACTTGCGGGGATGTCCATATTTGGATTAAGTATTGCCATAAACTTTTATATGATTGCAAGTATAGATGAAACTCAACATGATTTCGACAACAAGTTTCAGGTACTTTATTTATGCATACAAAGCAAGGGCACAATGTCTCAACAATTCTTTGACATATTTTCACATCTAAAAATTCTTATTTGAATGCTTCAAATAGACTATGTGTTCTATCTGGTGGAACTCAAATTTGCATTTTGATTTGTGTTCAAAATAAATGAGATCTAAAGTTAAAAGGGTCGAAGTAAAAATGCAGTTTTCCTAACCACGTGGTCATAGACTTACCCTTTGTCCACCTATCACGTGATGGTGCAGTGAAAGAATGGTGATCTTCCATCCATTGCATGGTGGCAAACCTCACAGATCTCGACCCCACAGAAATAGAAACAGTCAAACAGAGTTGTTAACGTTTGAAAATTTACGCCTGACATGAATGCTGAGTCTTTATTTAACATGGAACCACAAACGATCATCACATGTCATATGGGGCACCACTTGACTAAATTCAAACCAAATGAAGTCTGCACAGGTCAAGATCTGATCCAATGGTCGAGCGTGATGGTGCTTTCACAAGCCGCGTGCTATTTAAACATCACATGATGGCAAAATGAACAACAGGTGTCCTAGGCCCGCCAAAAGATACAGATGGAACAAAAGGGATACAAGTGTCATTGTTTGGTTGGCTAATGACTAGACTACGAGGATTCATGTAAAGTATAATAAAGAATGGCTAGGACTTAATCAAGTAGGTAAAGGTGATCAGAAAATTTCCAAGGCACTTAAGGAAGATCTACGATCGTAAGATAGGAGATCTACGGCTTAGCGTGATGACGTGATGGAAAAGTGAACAAACTTTAGTCGTTGAGCAGTAGTGAAAGATGCGACATGTGTCAACGACGGGAAAAAGAGAAAAACCTTTAACAATTATGTTATATTGAATTATTACATGGAATTTAAAATCTTAAACTTTCTATTATACTTAGGGTTTACTTTATTGTTTATTATTTGACTTTGCATGCAGAAAATACAAGTGGTGAACACGATTGGATCAGTCAGTTTAGATTCTCAACATCAATCACATGCAAACATGATGAAGAAAGATCACAGAGGAATAATCTACACCATGGTTGCGGTTGATAAAGGTGATGAACTTGATTCCAAAGACCATGCACCAAAGAATATACTCATTATCATGCACAAAAATATCTATGTGATCAACATGGTTGAGAGATTATAAGAAAGACTATGGATGGATATACAATCGAAGTACCATTATGATGCTGACCAATTATTCAAGTCATCGAATCAGACATAATATGAAGAGACTATTGAGTTATTAATCAGTTAGCATTTGTTATCAAGCAAGGATGATTAAACATTTTTATATTGTAATCAATAGCGTTCAATTATTGATCTTAGGATTAGGTATTTGTTAGGAACAATCATGTTGATCTGTAGCTTGTTTTTATGCTTTTGATTTCATATTTATAAGGATACCAAGATCAACACATATGGGAGGACTTACTGTTATTATAGTAAGATGGGATAGATGGATCAATAACTGCAAACTTGAACTCAATTGTACCACCTTTTCAAAATCAAATAAAGATAAGTCCTTTTTCTTTCACATGTGCAATTGTTTCATTAGCATTTTACAATTAGTCCCTTAGATAAATCAATAGAACTTCTAAAAAGTGATAGTTTGATGTGCATACTTCCTGATCTGGTTCATAGTCTTTATTATCAATTGGTTTTTCTCATTTTGCATGGTTAAATTTTGTTGATTGAGGCCTCAATCAACTGGTATGTCATTTGAGAAGTAATATCCTTTCAAATATCTTTGGACTTGTTCAAGGTTGCATGTACATTTCATAACACCTTTGAAGTGATAAGTCTTCTTATAAAACTATCTTTGAGGTTGAACATAAGATTAGAATGATATTGACTCTATTGCCCATGGTTGGTTAAGGCACTGGTCTTTATTGCTTATTGGATTATGGTCATTAGTTCTTTGTTTATAGTTTTGAGATATTATATCCATCTTCTCTATTCAGTTTATATTTTGTATCCATCAACATTCCTTTTATATTTTTAGTATTATAATTAACACTTGATAGTACGTTGCTCGCAGTTCAAGGATCTCAATAGTACTTTTCCATACTTTGAGAGAAAGAAGTTTGGAACACACATTATCTGCTCTAAAAAATCCTTGAGATTGGAAAGATAAGTCTAGGGTGTAGGCCTACCAGCCTTGGTTTTGCAGAGCCAAAATTGTAGAAGGTTAAAACTTGAATTGGTTAAAACCTTGTTTGTTGGCAAATCACCTGGGTTTCCCACCATTGGATCGGTAAAATCCATAGGAAATCCATTCTGTTAATTTGAGCACCAACACTATTTATAAATTTTTTGGGTGTTAATTTTGTTACCGGTCTCTTCATCTTTCATCTATATAGTGTGCCTTCTATTATAAGAAACACGGGAGTGGCTGGTCCAATATTCAATCACCAGTATCTTGACATCTTCAAAAAAAATTTCTTTTTGGGGAAGTCTACAAATATGTATCCAATTCTTTTCAATGTTTTCATCTACCATATTTCACTTCTTGATAAACCTTTGAACAATTCTTCTAAATACATTCATTAATTCAAAAATTGCTTTAACTTGTCTTCTATGTGACAACCTCTTAGTAGAAATTGTAGTCATTAAAGCTCTATGTGCAACACTTAAATTAGCTCCTTGACTTGTCTTATTAATAATATTCAATGCATCTTGAAAATTTTCAACTATTATTTCTTTACCATAGCCACCTACATTTTTCCTATTACCAACACCCAGCAACTCCTAAACAAGAGTCATTTCCTTTTTCCTGAATAACTTGGCAAATAATTGTGCTCTTCCAACCACAGATTTATTCTAAAAATATTTATCCCACATGTTTTTGCAATGCAATTTTAATTTTTCTTTTAGGTACCATGTGTTCAAATGAGATTTGACTGAAAAGAGAATCCTCATTCATCTCCATTAAATTTTCCATGCTTGTTGAAATGGGTGTACCTTGACAACTACTAATTTGTTGAGTATCATCTTCTTGAACATCAAAAGGTTCTTTTGAACATCAACAAGATCTTCATGAACATGAACAGGTTCGTCTCGATTACATTTTATATGACCTTTCATTTTTTCATCCACAATTCGATCATACTTTTTTGTTCTGGTCCTTTTATTCCCATTATACAAAGTATAGAAATTTAACTTCCAAATAACTCCCTTAATAGTCCTTCACAAAAAAATGGTTTCAATACTCCACAAAAAATGCTTTAATTCTCCTTCGAAAAAAAATGACTTCGGAAAAAATTTGCTGCTTCAATTGCAAGAAATCTAATAAAATAAGATAAAATTATATAATTTTATTTTTAAAATTGAAAAAAAAAAACTTTTACTTATACAAATTCAAATAGGCAGTTGCTTGGACGCGACCGCTCATGGGTCCACTGTGCCCATGGGGACTCGGTCGAGTGGGTTTCAGTCGAATAAGACTCGCCTGAGTCCTCTAATGTGGCATGCCATGTGGAAACCACATCACCAAAAAAATGAAATAGCATAATTTTAGCCTTTTGCATCAGATTTCTCCATCAGAAATCAACTTTTTGAAAAAGAGTTGTTGGTGCTCAAATCAACAGATTGGATTTCCTATGGAATTTCCATTCCAATGCTGGGAAACCCAAGTGATTTGGCCAACTAACAAGATTCATCCAAGGCAAGGTTGAACCCTCTGCAATTTTGGCTCTGCAGAACCAAGGCTGGAAGGCCTATACCTTGAATTATCCTTCAAGTTACAAGGGTTTTTACTGCAGATAAGAAACACTTCAACCTTCTCTCTAAAGTATGGAAAGGTACTTGAAATAAATCTAACTAAAAGCAATATATCATGAACTGTAAACTGAAATATTTTAAGTAATTGAAAGAATGTTTAGTAAATGTGTATGTAATTTGAAATGAACAAATAGATAAGATATCACAAAACTATAACCAATGAACTGAATAACAATAATCCAATAAGGAAGAGAGACCAGTGCCTTAATCAACCATGGGTAATAGAGTCAATATCATTCTAATATTATGTTCAACCTCAGAGACAATTTTACAAGAAAACTTATCACTTCAAAGGTGTTATGAAATAAATATGCAACCTTGAAACAAGTTCAGAGATAATTCAAAAGGATATTACTTCTCAAATGATAGACCAATTGACTGAGACCTCAATCAACAGAATTTAACCATGCAAAATGAGAAAGCCAACTGATAATAAAGACTATGAACCAGATCAAGAAGCATATACATTAAACTATCACTTTGAAGAAGTTCTATTGATCTATCTGAGGGACTAATTATAAAATGATAATGAAACAATTGCACATGTGGAAGAAAAAGGAGTTATCTTTATTTGATTTTGAAAAAAAATAGTACATCCAGGTCCATGTTACAGTTGTTGATGCAAGACTATCTAAATATGTGAAATTGTATTATATTGTATTGTCTCCTCTTTACATTTTACATTATATTTATATATGTGTGTTTGAGTGGCTTTCATGCCTCTTTAAGGTGAAAAGGCACAACTCTTATTACAAATTATTTTGAAAAAACAATAAACTAACTAAAAAATAATTACCTAACTTTCGTCTTTGGAATTGGTAAAAAATCCAAAACACCTTTTGAAAAGCTAATATTTCTGTTGGAGATAGGAAATTTGATTTTCCAAACTGGATCATTTTTAGATTTGTAAAATTCGACTATCTTAAGCCTCTATCGGTATCATCTTTTTAGCAAGTCTAAATTCCACCATTTTCTGAAGCCTTCAATTAGTTAGTTCTATTTATTTATGTCATAAAGCTTCCTTCTTTTGATTTTTTTTTAGTATGGAGAAACATGCTTCTTGATAATAGATTGGGACTTCTAAAGTCTCAAAATTTAGGGTACCACCAAGAGTAAGGAATATGGTGATATAATTTTTTTAGCATTTTTATTTGAACTACTATATTAAATTTATAAAATACAAGTAGGTATATTAACCAATGAGAAGACGTTGATTCGAAAAAAAGATGAAAAATAGTAAATAATATCATAAAAATTTAAAAGATTTTAGAGGAGAGAGCCCCCCTTCAATAATATGTAATTTATGTTTAATTTGGTATAGATTTGATAGAGGAAATATGGTGGGAGACAAAAACTGTCGATTTTGGGTAAGTTCAACTTTGATTAGTTATAACGGACAAACAATACATCGAAAACCAATCATTTTTTTTTGCACTACCTATACATTTCATCTACAACATATTTTTAAATCAAAGAAAAAAAATATTATTTACATTTTTTTTTGGTGGGAGGTAGACCCGCTAATTTGCAACATTTTATAACAATTGAAAATTAGACTTTAAAAATTAAAAAGCATATCAATAATTGTACAATTTTTTTTGTAAAAAATAATAGGCGTGAACTTCATGCAACTTTACACTTTTCATTAGTTTACATCGTCCTTAAATTCCAAACATAAATCTCACTTTTATGTCGTTAAATTTGAATAGTTTTGGTGTTGTTAACCTTTTCCTTTATAAAAGTAACACAATACTATGCTTTAACCCATCAAAAACAAATGCCACTTAATCAAGGGAAAAGTGGATCATTGAAGAGTATGAGAGAGATTTATATAATATCGTTTCCCACCAAGTGTGGAGACAAGAATAAAGAGGACCTATTATGCTACTTGCAAAGTATGATCAAACTATGCATGACAACGATCCCTCGGGAATAGGACAACAATGTTACATAGTAGGGAGAAACATAATAGGAACTTAGATGTTATTTAAAGAAATTAGGAAGAAGAAAAACCTCATCGTGACAAGATATGTGAATAATGTCATTATAAATGATTTGTTGAATTTTGTAATGTAAGGCTTGAAATTAATGAGTAGAGTGGTGATGATATTAATGATACATACAGAAAGGAAGATTCATAAGATGTTGACTGCGCTTCTTTTTTCGTTTAGGCCTAGTAAGAACCTAAGCAGGAAGAAGATTAGGCAAAAACATTTCTTGATTAAAGGTAGATATAGGGGAAGTGTTAGGTGATGAAGGAGAGGGTTTGTGATTGATGATAGTGTGAACATTGAGAGTAACTACTTGTGGATTCTTATAAGGATTTAATCCTAATCCATAAGAATGTTCATTCCCCTTGTTTCCTAAAGGAACTTGAATTCCTTGTCTATGTTTTCCACATATGTTCCCATTCAATCTATGTATCACAAATAAATTATAACTAGAGCCTTAACGAGAAACCATATCAGAAAGGGTTAGTGTAGCCTCGCAGGTCACTATGTCATCATAATCAGGTTTGACAATTTCTAAAGATTCATGAGGATTGGAAGAAACAACAAAAATGTTACTAAGATCATTAGAAAGAGGATTTGTTGTGTTGGATTATTTGCCAGGTTTAAATTATTTAAGGTTCAATGTTGAGACTTTGTATCCTTCAATATAAGTTAGGTTAAAATCTAAGAATCCTTAGTCGTGATATGAAAGGACACTGGTAGAAGGAGGATCATCCTTAAGGTCTTAATCTTGTGTTTCTTTAATAGACACTAGTTTATTACTTGACTTAGTATTCAAACAACTATTTAATCTATCATCTGTCATAAGTGTGTACATTGGATTGTTATAGATAAACTTGACTTTTCGATGGAGTGTAGAAGGAACAACATGCATAGGATGTAACCATGGTCTTCCTAAAAGAAGGTTAAAATGAAGAGGTACATGCATCATATGAATAGGAGTATCTACAATAATCATCCCTAATTTAATAGGTAATGTGATAATGCCCAATTTTTTCTTAGCAAAACCACAAATACAAATGTAATCAGGGTTAATAGTTGAAATATCATCTTTGATTTCTTTCAACATGTCCATACTAAAAACATTTATTCTGAAACCATTATTATTTAAGGTCATACAAATGATATTATCGTTGATAAGTATGACCACCCTAAGGGAATCATCTTGATATTAAACTTCTTTAGAAGGTAAATCATCGTTGGTAAAGACAATTTGAGTTGGGATAGGCGTAGCATGGATACAGTCCAAAAATGAATAGATATTATCCTGATTATATGGTAGAATTAGAAGAGTGGTTAAATTTTTGTTCAAGGCTTAATGATATGTAGGAGAAGTTTGAATAAGTGATGCAGAGCATCTTACAAAACCCTTCAAGAACCCCAAATCAGCCATGGAGTTCAATCATCAACACAATGTCTTCAACAAGTTAGAGGCATATTCCATCATATTCCAACAATCAATCCATATGATCTTATTTGATTCAATCATAAAATTGGTACAAAATTAAACATAAATATCATCCCTATGCAATCTTATGCACAATTATCATTCCACCTGCTCATCCATTAACACACTATTAGGATTCAATTCCCAAATACCAATCAACAACCAATTAAACACCATCATTGTTGAAAAATTACCATATCCATCCTCAAGAAATCCATAAGCATATTTTTTATCAAGACATAAAATGTATTAATACATGAATAAACTTCTGACCATAAATAAACTTCAACCTTCTTCAATCATGACTGTCCAAACTTGTTGTCCACACATAAACTTCAACCTTCTTCAATCATGATTGTCCAAACTTGCTGTCCACACTGCCTGATTTCTATACCTTTACTTTGTCATCAATAAATTTTTCACCAAACATTAATTTAACAATCTCTTCGGTTATAATATAGGTAACTAGGGTTTACAAAACATATCCAAGAATTAGAAAAATCCAACAGTTCAATGTAAAGTTATGCCCCCCGTACAGAGACTGATTCTTGTATGTTTCTGCTTACTAGGGCATCCATTTCCTCTCCATATACAAATCCATTCAATAAAATACCAAAAAAAAATGAAATATATGGGAGTCTACTTCCAGAATATATAATTTATCAATTTTTCCAATGGCTTAATTGAAATAAAAACCAAAACCTTTGCAGTCAACTCCATCAATGGGGGTTTCAAACTATTTTTACAAAAACAGTCATTTCTCATCAAATACTCAAGGTAAATACACAAGAAAGGATTCTTTTAAAATGTAATTTATAATTATATCATTATAAACCAAAATTATATTGAAATTACAACATAAATGGAGCCTAAATGGCTCTGCAACTGTTGCGGCCATGCGAAACTGTATGACAGTTTGGGGAGATGATTAATATTCTTTATCAAACCTCCTCCAAACTTCTCCTCTCTCCCATTTTTGACCATACATGGATTTATAAGAATTTTTAAACTATTTTTAACTCCTTCTAACTTCCTAACCACTTTTACAACTGATAGATTGCATTTTGCAACTTTTCTTGCTCTTTTGCAATGTTGCAACTTTGCAACTTTTTGGAGCAACTTTTACATTTAAACCACATTGACCTCACAACTTTGTGAAAAGCTTATAAACATGTCATAATGGACTATTAAAGACCCTTTAAAATATGTTTTCCCTCTCATAGGTCATTTTACATATTTTGACTCCCTTGACCTATTAGGACCTTAATAGGACAAATTGACAACCTTGTACAAATGGATGACATGGCTTTACCTTGCTTTACATATTGATTCAATTGGATTCATAATACATTTAAAAGGCCATAAAAACTAATGATATTCCTTATATCATCTGATAGCCTCTTGGTATGCCTTTTTTTTTTCTTAGGTGCTCTTGTACCATACGCTTGACCTTCAAAAATTTCCAAGTCCCTTGGAAACATGGAACCAATATCCTGCAAGAAAAAAATTTAGACCAAAATATTTCATGCCTCTAATCCTCTTCACCTTTTCCTTCAAGGACATAGGAATGTCCTTTCCATCTCCTTCTCTAGTGCCCCTATCAGTGGAGCATTAATGGCTGCAACATCCAAGGTACCATCAGTCAGAAATCCACCTTCCTTTGCTGCTAGAAACTCACCAACCTATGTGCCTCACCTAGGAGTTATCCTCTTTGCCTCTCTCCATGGTCTCTTGGAAATTCACTGGACCACTCTTTGGCCATGAACCATCTCTTATGGCACCATGATAGACCTTCCTGTCTGCCTACTTGCAACTAGTGGATAGGTACCTGCAAACATGGTTTTATCAATAAAACCAAATCAAAAATCATAAGGCTAAGTCTTGGTGTGATTTTCCACCTCTCACATGCTTAGGAGTTTCTAGCTCAAATGCCAAATGATGTAGAGCATCTTAAAAAACCCTTCAAGAACCCCAAATCAGCCATGGAGTTCAATCATCAACACAATGTCTTCAACAAGTTAGAGGCATAGTCCAACAATCAATCCATAGGATCTTATCTGATTCAATAATAAACTTGGTACAAACTTAAACATAAATATCATCCCTATGCAATCTTATGCACAATTATTAGTCCACCTTCTCATCCATTAACACACTATTAGGATTCAATTCCCAAATACCAATCAAACACCATCATTGTTAAAAAATTACCATATCCATCATCAATAAATCCATAAGCAAATTTTTTATCAAGACATAAAATGTATTAGTACACCAATAAACTTCTGACCATAAATAAACTTCAACCTTCTTCAATCATGATTGTCCAAACTTGTTGTCCACACTACCTGATTTCTATACCCTTACTGTGTGATTAATAACTTTTTCACTAGAAATTAATTTAACAGTCACTTCGGTGAGAATATAGGTAACTAGGGTTTACAAAACATATCCAAGTATTGAAAAACTCCAACGGTTCAATGTAAAGTTATGGCCCCCGTACAGAGACTGTTGTGACTGTTACAAAAATCATGAAATTCTTGTATGTTTCTGTACACTAGGGCATCCATTTCCTCTCCATATACAAATCTATTCAATAAAATACCAAAACCAAATGAAATCTATGGGATTCTACTTCCAGAATATATAATTTATTAATTTTTCCAATGGTGAAATTGAAAGAAAAACTAAAACCTTTGCAGTCAACTCCATCAATGGGGGTTTCAAACTATTTTTACCAGTCATTTCTCATCAAATACTCCATGTAAATACACAAGAAAGGATTCATTTGGAACGTAATTTATCATTATATCATTATAAACCAAAACTAAATTGAAATTGCAACATAAATGGAGCCTACATGGCTCTGCAACTGCTGCAGCCCTGCAAAACTGTATGACATGGGGAGATGATTAATGGGTGATCCCACTATAGTGTGTCCCACTTTTTGGCCAACTTTGACACAAAGATCAACATTTTGAGAAAAAAATTCATTTTTGAACACCTATTGCCGGAAAACTATAAGGAATTTGAAGATAATGTAAACTAGGGTATTTTAGAATTTTCTTTCTAGTTTCTAAATATATATATATTTTTTTTTAAAAAATTCATTAAAATTCATTTTTCTTTCTCCCTCGAAAAGTGGTTCTTGTAAAAAAACTGTGATTTTAAGAAGTGACTATCACTTTGATCAACATAACTTTTTTTTAAACTATGATAACGATGTAACTCTTTCAAAATTATATTTGTAACTTCAATATCCAGAGGATGTAATTGGTTTCATTCATTTTGGGTCAATATTTCATATTTTATTGAGTTTTAAAGTGACAGTAACTGTAATTTAGACATAAGGTCAC
>MU223250.1:157237-167951 GCA_018584345.1 Thuja plicata
ATGTGAGATAATTGAATTCTTTTTTATTAAGAATTGCTTTATTTGATGAAATTAATTTAATTGGAAGAATTTAATTAGTAAGTTTAAATATTTGAATTTAAACTATAGGAAATTGAATTTAATTAATTAATTAATGGTAATTAATCAGTTAAGGTTAATTAATTAAATAAAATTAATTATTTAATTAATTTTGGGAATTTGATTTGATGATTTGGGGAATGAATTTAGAGGAAAATAGATGATTAATTAATGATTAAAAAACTATTAATTAATAGATGAAAATTAGTGTTTTTAATATAAAGTTGCAAGCTTGTCCATTTTCGAGTGTCTACAAAAGGAATTCACTTCTCGATTTGGGTTTAAAAGAACAGTGCTTGTCAAACATATCACATCTCACATTTCAGATTTGGGCTTAAAATTGTCATGGGGACTAAAATTGAACAAAGGCAAAAAATCTCTCAAATTGGTGCATTAAAATTGAACAAGCAATCAACACCTACTTTTGGGCTTAAAATTGAACACTGGTGCTTGTATGGTGGTGTATCTTAGTTCACATTTCAAACTTTGTAGCTTAATCGATTTACCTTGTGTCTTGAGTTTTGGGTGCACTTGCACATACTGTTAGATTATAAACCTTTATACTTTTAGAAAGGCCTATCCGGGGAATGCGCTTCTTCCTCAGAGAACGACCTTAAACTGGTAATCCTTTTGATCGGTATATAAAAAAGGTGCAAACCAAAGTTTCATCTTATCTAGCCAAGCTTGAGTGAGGTGTGTTGGTGATATTTTGGATCGGGTGAATATCCCTAAAGAGCCAGCGTGATCAACTAGGCTCTTAAGTGAGTCACACACATACAAACCGATTGGAGAGACACCATGTACCCTTACTACAACCTTGATTAATTAGAGGCCAACCCGTTTTACCTCTGAACAGGTACCTTATTATAGTGCAAGGGGTTGCAGAATTTCCCCCCAAGATTCCCAACATATGTGTCCTACGGTATTTGTGTAGTGAAAGAGATCTTCACTCCATGGAAACAATACCTGGAAATAGAAAAAACACGGGCACCTACGTCGTGGACCTTTGTGTCCTAGTAGCATGAAAATTGTTGTGTGAGCTAATGGACATTCAAGAATTGGGCCTATAACATTGTATTATGAAGCCATTGACCTAGATTAATCTGACTGTTCATTGACCTCGTGATAACCTTGCAACTTGAAAAAGTTGTAGAACAATACACATTTTTAGTCTTCACTCTTCAAAACACAGTGTTTGTCATGCTTGTTCCTTTGATCAGTTTCTGAAAAGGCAAAACATAACATCCAAACTGCCAAAATGAGTCAAACATGTTAAAGTCTAGGGTTGTCAAATGTCAACTATCTTGCAAATCAGAAGCATTGCTCCAAAAATTTCAAAATCGACAAGCAGTGGTACCAATCTTTTAGTCTTTTTTGAGACTATTTCCCTTTACCGCAATTGCCCGCATTGTGCCACAATTGAAGGAATTTTTCCGCATTGAACTTTTTTATTGTTGTAATTGTCGTGTTTATTATCGCAATCGGTGATAAACTACTGCAATCAACCATTTACTTTACCACAATTGGTGAAGTTGTACCACAATTGACCAAAGATACATTATTCCTATTTTGACCTAAAACCTTGAAAGAATTCTTCATTTGGTGTCCAAAAATAGTGTCTATCCCAGGAAAATGCAAAGAACATTGTGTGAATCTCTAAACATTAAAGATTATCCCTTCTCTGTAAAAACACGATTATTGTCAAAAAACATTGTTAGTTCGAAAGCTCATACTCAAAATACCTTGATCTCATCTTATCAAACATCATCATCTTTATAAAATTGACTTTGTCCAAGGCAAAGGCCAGCAAATCTTATCTTTTTTATCATCATCACTTTGAGATCAAGTTGTATCAAAAATTTTCCCTAGAATTACCCTTGTCCTAGACATAACTCGGACTTCCTTAGAAAGGATATTCTTCTTTGTTTGCTTTATATCACTTGTTTTAGTTACAAAACCTGGACCACACTATGTCTCAAACACCTCATGGAGGGCCTTACACAAGGTCTAAGGCTAGAACACAACCTGATGAGTCATATATCAACCGATTCCCCACTTGGGAAACAGAGCAAGAGAATGATCCTTTCATAAATACCAGTTCTACTCGGTTCCTTGAACAACCCCGTGGGGCAGCTCTTTTCCAAAATGTCACAGAAGAGGAACTAGAGGATATAGAGCAAGATGCTTATTCCACACAAGTAGTTGACGTTGTTGTAGAGAGGAATCTCAAACGCTTCTTAACCATGCTTATAAAGAAAGGAGTCAAGCTCCCCGCTGAATTCAGTATATCAACCATATGGCTTGAAAACCCTCTCGCAGGTCAAAACACTACTCAACCTCCTCAGATACTGCCTGTTGTCTCTCAAATCTTCTCACCATTGGTATTACCCACATTAAAACAGACAATACCCAGTCAAACCAATGACACAAACTAGGCTAGAACATCTTCCACTCAAAACATGATAGGCTCACAACTGAGTGCACCCATGGTCACTAGTATGCCACCATCTTTGGTCTTATGGCTAGGACAATCAAGCTCTCATGCTATGACTTCCATCCCACCAAATACTAGCTATTCTAAAACTATTTCGTTGTTGCCATCAACACATACTAGTCTTGGGATCAATACTTCATGCCCAAAGGGATCCACCTTTGTAGGTACAACTTGCAGTCAATGCCCTCCCAAGGCTACACCTTTTCCCATACTAGCATCAATCCAACCCCCACAACAACAACCTCAACTTTAGTTGCCTCAAATCCAGCCTTAGCAATAGCAACCCCAGCTTTAGTTGCCTCAAATCCAACCCCACCAATAGCAACCCCAGCTTCAGTTGCCTCAAATCCAACCCCCACAACAGAAACCCCAGCTTCAGTTGCCTCAAAACCAACCTCAACAATAGTAACCCCAGCTTTAGTTGCCTCAATTCCAACCTCAACCTCAGCAGCAGCAATATCCAACCCAATAGTATCAACCCCAATTTCAACCACCATGACATTCCCAATCCCAAAAAAACCCACTATGGGCCACTCATGTGCCCCCATTTCAAAATCACTCAGTGGGAAACCAATATCAAGTTCCCAGGATGAAATCCTATGTTCCTGCTCAAGGGGTACAGAGGCACAACCTCATACCCACTACAGCACAGAGGAACATCATTACACATCAGCCTCAAAATCAAACAGACATGTTGATGCAGCAAATGAAAACCCTTCAAACCCAGATGATGGATATGCAGAATCATGGGAAGACCAAATCCTACACCACGGGGGATTTATACCCATACCCCTTCGATCATTATCTACACATGTCTTCGTTCCCAACTCACTTCTCCGTCCTGAAATTTGAAAAATATAGGGGCAATACCAACCATATTGAACATATTCGAGAGTTTATTGCTAGTTGCATCAAAGTCACACATAATGAGACCTATTTAATGTGACTGTTCCCACAAAGTTTGGCCGGACCAGCAATGTAATGGTTCTTGCATTTACCTTATGGCATTCAGTCTTGGGGTGAACTAGCTAAAAAGTTCATAGCTCACTTCCATCACAACATCAAATACAAGGTCAGTATCAAGGACCTTTACGATATCAAACAAAATGATGTAAAGCCTTTTGTGAAGTTCCTATAGAGATGGAGGAATATGGAAAACCACATAACATATGATGTGCCCGAACAAGACCTAATATTCATGTTTGTTGACAATCTAATTTTAGACATGTCATTCACAACAGAGTTACAATTAGCTCTAAAATTCACACAACTCATCGAATGAGGAGTTCGTTGTGAGAAAAACTTAGTCAAACGCGGAATCCTTGTAGATCCCACACAAACGAATACCAACAAAAATGCAACGGACAAAGCTAAGTGGAGGAACAAGAACAAAAATTTCACTAGCGATGGTTTCATTGATGTGAAGATAGTCAACTACGCACAACCCAAGGTGTCACTTCAAGGTGCACCTATGGCCAACCAAAAAACCATAGGTCCCACCCATCAAGCATACACTCAAAACCAACCTCCACTGTCCAAGCGGCCGCTATGTCGAACAATCAACAACCGAATCAATGCAGACCACGGTTTCAATCCGAACAACATGATTTCACACCCTTACGAGAGTCGATAGAATAATCTTTACACAAGTTGATACAATATTACACTATCACTCTCCCACCAATCAGGGATTTTGAACAAGAATAAAACAAACCAAGGTGGTATAATGATAAGGATTACTACGAGTTTCATTGGGTGAAAGGACACAAAATGTCTAACTGTTACCGATTGAAGCACGCCATCCAAGATCTAATTGACATAGGGGTCATCGATGTAGAAAACACCCAAACCAAAGGCACAACTAATCACACTATCTTCAATGATACCTTAAAAGATCATAACAACGAAAAAGCCTCTGGGTCTGGTGGACCAGCAAAACAAGTTAACTATATGTATGCCAACAGTGATAATGTTATCAATTGCCTCAATCCTTCAGATAGCCACGTGGCTACAATCACTATAAAAGACCAAGGTAACAAATGTGCTATGACAACGCGTTGCACCAGAGTCATCTTGCAAGGAGTACCCTCCTTGTCTACTATACCAGCCAATCCTAAAGCAAACTTAGATCCACAAACAAGCATAATGGACCAACTAAAGTGCACACCTGCCCAGATCTCCATGTTTGACCTACTGCACATATCTCCATAGCATAAACTAGCACTTGAACAAGCCCTTCAGAATGTAGTCGTCTCAAGGGACATAACCCCCAAGAGCTTCCAAATGATGGTCAACCATATAGCTACTAACAAACATGCCACATTCATAGACTGTGATGTGCCGTCGCATAAACCCCTACACAATGATCCTTTGCACTTGCTTGTCCAAATACACAAAAGTCCTATCCGTAGGTTCCTTGTTGATGGTGGAGTTGGGTTAAACATCTGTACTCTAAATTTAATCAAGCAACTAGGCTATTCAGAGTCAAGCATCGATGTCACAAGGAGGATCAATATCAGAGCTTATGATGAAGAGGAAAGGTCCTCTAAGGGTATTATCATTCTACCTGTCTGTATTGGTCCAGTGGTAAAAAATACACCCTTCCAGATCCTAGATCTTGAGTTAGGATACAACATGCTACCAGGGAGACCCTGGATTCATGAAATGCAAGTTGTACCTTTGACGTACCATCAATGCATCAAGTTCCCACACCAGGGAGAGGAAATCATCATAGAGGGAGACCCCAATCCTTTCCAATACTATAACATTGTCCAAATCAACACTGATGACCAGGTACCTTCAAACCAAGATGCAAACATCCCATCCTCTTCATATTTGAATCCAAAGGATGTCACACGGATAGTAGGAATGATCGTCATTAACCAAGATGCAAGTATTACCTCCTCTTCAGATTCAAATCTTAAAGATATCACACAGAAAGTAGGCAAGACATCCATTACTGACAAGGGTTGTGGTGAATACAAATATGAAGAAGCTTTTACCATCACACACATGCCTCAAAGCCCAAGAACTTATGGTATGCCACAACCTGTTATTGTAACAGAAACTCCGTAGCCTATTTTATTCAGATTTCCACCCACAACCTTTGTCAGATGGGGAGACATAGTGGAAGAAAAGCCATTTGAACAAGATATCAGTACCTGGTTATACCAAGACTCACCATAGATAATCCGACCACCTTTACCCCTGTCAAACTATGGTAATAGTTTCATAATGATACAAAGATTTGGGTACGATGGTACAACTGTTCTGGGGGCAAGACAACAAGGCTTAATGGAATTGTTTCTCCCACCAACCCAAAGAAACACAAGAGGGTTGGGCTATGGACAACAAAGAACTAGTCCTGTGATCCAAGATATTCAGGTTAATCAAGAACAAGTAGCAGAGATGCACCGGGGGAAAAACACAGAACATGTTTTGATAAGCAACATATTAGCACAGTTGTTGCCTACCAAAGAGGGAACCACACAAACCCGAATAGACCTCCATATAGAAATCAATGATAACAAAGGAAGTGAGACATCTGACGAGCGTTCTATTGAGACTGAATCCCACGAGTATGAGTGGAGATCCCTTTACGACTCTGAACTGTCGATCCCAAATTATTCCCCTTCGTCAAACACTAGCATAAACCTAGAAGACTTATTTGACCAATTGTCCATTACTAAACAACCTTGTATAGATAATCATGTCATTTACCAACCCTCTAATGGTGCGTCTACATCACATTCTAGTTTTATGGGAACCATATCTGTCATCCCTTTCAATCACGTAGAGTCAAACCCACACCACAGTCTATGTCTAGTGCACCCAGACTTAATAGAATGGGGTCAATAAGGATCGCCAAACATGGATGTCTTTGAGAATGATGAGGCTATTGCAGACTTCATGGGGCTCAGAGAAGGAATAGCATCTAGAGATCACAAAGCAAGCTTCTCTTTTGACCTCAATAGATCAGTGTACTTCAGGGAGGAAGCCCCTCTTTCCAGTCAACAAAAGAATGATAAAAATTTAAAACAAGACGTATCTTCTAGCGAAAACCTGACTGAGGTGTTAGAAGAAGGAAAGAAGGAACTCCTCCCCTTGACAAAGGAAAAATCAGCATTACTGGCAGAGGAAATAGAGGAAGTCAATTTGGGAGATGACAAGAACCCAAAGAACATATACTTGGCAAAGTCACTCACTTATTTTATACATTTCACATTTCACATTTCACTATAAATCTCATAACTTGCAACTCTTGGTGCCATCATACCAATCATCCATCACAGAATCAACATGCGTCCTTGTTGGTCCTTAAAACCCATGGTACCAAGATGTCTATAACTACCTCCAAAACAACGTCTTACCCCCCAACTTGTCTAGGAACCAGAGAAAGTCACTCATCTGCCAAGCCTCTAGGTATACCATCCTCTCAACTAATTTATATAGGAGAAGTCTAGACAGAACACTACTACGATATCTCACTTCCATGGAATCCCAAAAAGCTTTGTATGAGGTACATGAAGGAATTTTTGGAACCCACAGAGGTGGCAACATCTTAGCTAAGAAGATCATCCACATGGGATACTATTGGCCCACAATAGAGACAGATACACACAAACATGTGCAAAGGTGTAGACAGTGTCGAAATCATGGAGGCCTCATCCATGCACTAGCCCAGGAACTAAATCCTATTACATCACCATTTCCATTTTCCATGTGGGGATTTGACCTAGTGGGAAAAATTACACCTTCTTCAGCAAATGGACACAAATACATCATAGCAGCAATAGAGTACTTCACTAAGTGGGTAGAAGAAATTCCCCTCACTTACATAATGGGAAAGAAAATAGTGATGTTCATACTTAACCACATCATCTGTCGATACGGGATCCCTCAAACTATCTTGACAGATCATGGTACACCTTTCTAGAACACGGATGTTGAAGACCTATGTGAATAGTTCCATATCAAACAAGGGTTCTCTTCCTTTTACTATCCTCAAGGGAATGGTCAAGCTGAAGCTACAAACAAAACAATCTTGAAAATCTTGAAGAAAACAGTGAACGAATCAGGACGAGACTGGCATTTACAGCTTAGTCTCGCATTATGGGCATACAAAACTAGTGTGAGAACACCTACAGGAGCCACTCCTTTCTCCCTAGTGGATCAGAGGCAGTATTGCCCCTCAAAGTGGAAATACCATCCCTAAGGATATCTCTAAAGAACCTGATCATAGATGAGGACTATAGAGTAGCAAGGCTCAGCGAACTAGAGTTACTAGATGAAAGAAGACATCAAGCCTAACCACTTACAAGGCTATCAGAATCGCCTTAGAAGGAACTATCATAGGAAGGTGGAGCCATGAACATTTGAGGGAGGAGACCTTGTCCTCATGGAAAATCAAAAAAACCAAGTAGAAAGAGTCAAACCCAAAAAATTTGAGCCTAACTGGCTAGGCCCATTCGTCATTACCAATTCTACTCAGAGTGGGGCATTCATACTGGCAACACCAGAAGGAGGTCAACTCCCTAGATACATCAACAACATGCACCTCAAGAGGTTTTACCCTTGAAGACACTATGGTTAAGGCTATGTTGAGATCCATGAAATGTAATTTATCATTATATCATTATAAACCAAAATTAAATTGAAATTACAACATAAATGGAGCCTACATGGCTTTGCAACTACTGCAGCCCTGCAAAACTGTATGACATGGGAGATGATTAATATTCTTTATCAAACCTCCTCCAAACTTCTCCTCTCTCCCAATTTCAACCATACATGGATTTATAAGAATTTTTAAACTATTTTAAACTCCTTCTAACTTCATAACCACTTTTACAACCGATAGATTGCATTTTGCAACTTTTCTTGCACTTTTGTAGTTGCAACTTTGCAACTTTTTGGAGCAACTTTTACATCTAGACCACATTGACTCACAACTTTTTGAAAACATTATAAACATGTCATAATGGACTATTAAAGACCCTTTAAAATATATTTTCCCTCTCATGGGTCATTTTACATTTTTTTACTCGCTTGACTTAATAGGACCTTAATAGGACAACTTGACAACCTTGTACAAATTGATGACATGGCTTTACCTAGCCTTACATAGTGATTCAATTGGATTCATAATACATTTAAAAAACCATAAAAACTTATGATATTCCTTATATCATCTTGTAGCCTCTTGATATGCCTTTGTTTTTTCTTAGGTGCTCCTACACCAATAAGTTCCCAAATTGAAATCTTAACCGGAGTAGCATGTAATTGGTCCACTAAATCGTACTCCTTTCCAAGATGTTGAGGAAGATGTGGTGGAGGAGAAAGCACGGGTTGAGAAGGTGGGAGAGAAGTAGGAACAAGTGGATTAGTAGGTTGAGGATTGTTTCTTGTATGATAGGTATGAGCCACCTCATGATATTCCTAAATAAACTCAAAAGAATTCCTAGATTTTCCTTTCACGATTATAATTGGCTTATTCAAAGTTTGAAAAAGATTTTGTTGATTATGTCCTTTAATTGTAGTCACATGTGTACTAAAATTTGGTAAAGAATTTTGAGGATAAATTCTAACAATAATCATAAGCTTGTTAGGTGTTTGGAATGAATTTGATTGAGTGCATCCTTTGACAGTTATCCCAGGATTGTTGACTAGCATAGGTTGAGCATGAACATTGACAATATTAATTTGATTAAGTTCTCTACTATTCATGGGTTGATCACTAGGAGGGAGAGTATTAAGGAAATTAGTAATGATAGGATACTCTTCTTCCCATATGTTCTTAGAATAGGGATTAGGGACTTCCTTTGATGCTTTGTCTCTAGGAGTCTCAAATGAAGGCAAGGTGATATTGAGAAAAGTGGTTACAATATACTCCTCTTGTGATAATATATCCACATAAACTCTATCTTTTAATGTCTCATCCCAAATAGGGAGATTATGAAGATAAGGATTATTGTCTTGGATTAACATGTACTCATGAGAAGGAGGGTAGTTAGCAGACCAAAAAGAGATTACCTATATACAAAATATTCATAATGGCAAATGCAAAATGTATGAAATTATATGCCTATTTTTCCATGCAAGTGCATAAACAGGAAATGAAATGATCTTATGTGAATTGCATTGATTACTATTTAGTGCATGAAATGGAATATTATTTATTAATTTTTGAAACTTGAAATGAATGCATCTATGTTAGAGATCAGTGGCTAAGAATACAAAATTGTAATATATGAGAAGAACATCTAAGTGCATACAAAGTAAATCGAGACAAGGAGGATCTAACAACCAAAATCAGAATGGAAATGGTATAAGTCAGGTTCACCAAAAAGTACACTATAAAAAGGTGAGAAATTCTAGGATGGAGACCACTCACCAAATAATATTTTGCATTGGAATACAAGCCCACGCTTAAACCAATCTGATCAGCACAACCCAAAAAGGATGAAGGGGTGCTAATGCAAGATCTGGGTAAAAGGGGGATTTGGGAATTACTTATGAATAGGGTGAACCCACAATAGTGGGTTACACTTTTTCAGAGGAAGAAATTTGCCCCAAAAAGTGTGACTAAAGAAAAATTAAAACTGTGACTAAAGAAAAATTAAAACTTACTTTCAATCAAAATCGACAAATACTTTCGATCGCAAGTGAGTAACTTACGATCGAAAGTACCAAAAAGTAGTACTTTCAATCGTAAGTTACTTTCAATTGAAAGTACTAAATTACTTTCGATCGAAAGTAAGTTAGTACTTTTGATTGAAATTAAATACTTACTTTCGATCGAAAGTCAATTAGGGTTTTTATTTTGGTGGGTTTTTAACCCGCTGAAACAATCATTTTCACTATTTCGGCTGGGTTGAAAGTAGCGTAAGGGGCTTTCGAAATTTTGAACGTCGTTTTCAACATGTATTTTATATTTATATGTGCATTTTTTTATTGTTTTTCATATATATAGTTGGTATATATACATTTAGATATGTAAATATGTGTATATATATGCATATATTTGTATATATATATGTATATATATACAAATATATGTATATATGTGCACATATATGTATATGTATGTATATATGCATATATATATATATATATATATATATGTGTATATATGCATATATG
>MU223250.1:168145-203072 GCA_018584345.1 Thuja plicata
TATATATATATATATATATACACACACACACACACACACACACACATGTCATATGTATGTACATACATATGTCATATGTCATATGTATATGTATGTATGTATATGTATACATTCATGTATACATGTATGTATGTATGTACATGTCATATGCACATGTATATATGTCATATTGTACATGTGTACATACATATATATGTCATATGTATGTATATTGTACATATAATATATATATGTCACATGTATGTATTTCATGTATGTATGTATGTCATGTATGTCATATGTATCATATGTACATGTCATATATGTATGTATGTATGTATGTATGTATGTCATGTATACATATGTATGTCATGTATGTCATATGTATCATATGTATGTATGTCATGTATGTATGTATGTATGTATGTCATGTATGTATGTACATGTATGTCATGATTGTCATGTATGTATGTATGTATGTATGTATGTCATGTATGTATGTATGTATGTATGTCATATATTTCATGTATGTATGTCATGTATGTCATGTATGTCATATGTATCATATGTACATGTCATGTATGTATGTATGTCATGTATACATATGTATGTCATGTATGTATGTATGTACATGTCATGTATGTATGTATGTATGTATTTATGTATGTATGCATGCATGTATGTATGTATGTATGTATGTATGTATGTGAAATGTATCATATGTATACATGTAAATGTCATATGTATCATGTATACATGTATGTCATGTATATGTATGTATGTATGTCATGTATGTATGTATGTCATGTGTATATGTATGTATGTATGTCATGTATACCATGTATGTACATATCATGTATGTATGTATGTATGTATGTATGTCATGTACATGTATACATATGTATGTACATGTATGTTACATGTCATGTATGTATGTCATGTGTGTATGTCATGTACATGTATGTCATGTCATGTATGTATGTAACATATACATACATACATACATACATGTACAAACATGTTTGTATATACATACATGTGTAATTGATTTTACTTTGAAATAATGTAGCGAAATATGTACTTTCATTTTATTCATCAATTAAATTAGGAAAACATATACGTAGACTTCATTTGACAGTAAATAAAATCTTTCAGATACATACATATACATCTATCAGACATATTATTACACATCACACATGGCAGATGCACTGATTCCCCCTGAGGAACTATTTGCATGCACTAATAGACAAATTGAAAGGTTGCAAGATTCTATAAATAATTCGACTAGCTCTACTGTCTATAAGAACACATGTCAATCCATACTTAATAGATTGATTAGTATTGGGGATGACATTCATGGTACCACTCTATATTCCCCAGCTGTTATAGAGGCCATACTTGAGAGGAAGAGGAAAGAGGTTGGCTCTGGTCTTTCTCTCAAGGAGGTACATGCTTTAGTGCCTAAGGTGACCTTAAAAAGGGAATTTTCCCCATCTTATGCAGATGTACAGTATCTGAAGGTATATCAGGTTACAAGGTGTCAGGATCCTACCATATCAACATTGATATACCCATGATTTTTAGCTTCTCATGGTCGTTATCCAAATAACGACCAGATTTCATTGTACTTTGCACAACAGATTTATGTTGAGGTTCATATAGGGATGGTAGTTAATTACACTGATTTGTCAGCACATATAGGACATGGGCATGGCAAACTTGCTGATAGAGACGCTTTTCATCAAGAAGATCGCGAGAGGCCAGTACACAGAGCCATTGTTGGTCAGAGGGCACATGTGATAGCTCCTTCATTGGGTCATGTTACAGATGATGTTATCTGTAGCACCCAGCTTTGAGGTGTGATCGATAGTGCGGGAGACATTGCAGCAGCTGCTGCATCCATATCGAGTGATCAAGTTGGTCAATACTTGATGTCTCAAAGACACTCCAGATCGTCAGGTGGAGCATCCTCTAGGGCGACCGCACATGACATGTATACTACAACGGGGATCCCTTCATAGTCCAGCCTAGAGGGACTTACAGGAGAGATGACACAGGTCACATTGTCTAGTTTGGCTGAGAATCTATTGGATGCTTATGCATTTATAGCAGCAGAGCATGATATCCCCATATCGAGTGTTAGATCTCATGTGGGTACTGTGAGATACTCAGCCACATCGTTCTCACCTAGACCATGGCCATAGTGGCAATGCTCATGAGGATCCACCTACTAACCACTCTATTGCTACAGAGGAAGAGGCACACCGTACAAACCCTTCAGTCAGTGCAGGGCACCAGTTCTCTGATGCTGGCCTTGAGGATGTTGACTTCAGCATGACCACTACAAGTTACCTAGATTTTCTAACACATGATGATATGACTTCCATGCCATCTCATTTGTTTAGTCCGCTGCATTCATAATTAGAGAGACATGTGCAGTCTACTCTTATTGCAAATGCACAGTTGAGCTTGGACCAGACGCAGCAAAATCTTGTTATCTTGGTTGATAGGATCGAGGCTAGGGAGTCTGAGTACTATCAGGTGCCAACATCTACACAGGTATAAATTATCAGATTATATATATATATATATATATATATATATATAATGTTATTTGATTTAAGTTATTTAAATTTACAATATTTCATCTAGATGCATGTGAATTTACTTTTTTCTCTACCAAGATATGCCTCTTGTTACTCCTGCTTTGAGCACTAACCATGTACGTCGTTGGGACTCACTCGATCATGACATCAGTAGTGGACAGGTGAGTTTTTAATTTATTGATTTTTTCTTGTTTAATATAACACTTTATAACATGTGTACATATACTCTTTCTCTGTAGGGATCTGCACATCCTTCACAGCATGATAGTTGCTCTGGGCATGACCGCTTAGTGAGGAGTCGTCATGATGAGTCTTAGGCACTTTCATATTTGATCTAGACATATTACATACATACATATTTTTGATGTTATATTATTTCATTTATAGACTCTATATTCGATTGACATATGTATTGTACACTTAGATTTATGTTTGACATGTTTGACACATGTTTCATGCTTACAGTACTTGATCTATATGTTTTATGTTTCATGCACGTATGTATGTGAACTATATACTTTCATAGAATCTATACTTTCACTCTATACATGTGTACTCTATAATTCATTGATCTTAAACATGTATGTATGTGAACTAGATATATGTGTACTTGATCTTAATGTTTTATGTTTACATACTTGATCTATGATTAATCTTTAAATACTTTCAATCTATGATTGATGTTTCATGTGTACATGTATGTGTTATATACTTTCATAGATATACTTTCACTCTAGATATAGTTCAAGTGACATATATATTTGTTGATTAAATGTACTTGACCTATGATATAAATGATGATATCTAGTTCATGCTTTTAAATACATGTTTGATGTATGTGTTTAATATATATATATGACTGAAGGAAATTTTAAAAGTATTTATGGAACATATTTAATTAGTGAACAGTTCTATATATATTTAATTAAATTATATCCTAGAATTAAGTAATTTTGCAACATGCATGATCTACACATTCATATTCCAACTAAATAAATTGTATCCACATTCAACCTATCTAATTAATTCACTAGATAAAACTAGTAAATACACATCTTGAATACATTTTTGAGATATTATAAATTTTAAAAAATTTCTCCATTCACTATGGGAACTGGTAGGAAAGAATGGAGCTAAGAAAACCTCTGGTCTCGCCCATGACAAATTTAGTATAGATTATATTTCATGTGTATTTTAGACCACATCAAGTGGTTTGGCTCACTCTTAGATAACATTTAATATTCTCTCATGGTCATAAGTATCAAGTCTCCACTTACAAACCCCATGTCATGCCACTGGATGAAGAGATAGGCTAGTGGCAATTACAAGATGACTATACTGATAAACCTTGTTTTTAGGTTGATAATCAATAAAATGAATCCCATGTTTTAATATTTTGATTTTCTTTAAATATGTTCCTTGCACAACAATTGAACCTGCACATACAAGTTCAACAACATATATGGATCTAGATGTGAAATTAACCATATAACTGCACACACATAATTACATTGCAAGTTAAACCTTAATTGCAATAAATTAAACAAAAACCTATACACTACTAACCTATTAGAAACATAATTTCATCGCTTGTTTCATTCTTTGTTAGCTTCATCCTCTCCTTGGTGGAACGTAATAAATAGTAACTAACACATTTTACATTTCCAGGCTCTGCTATTACTGTAAAAACATGTCCTTCAAAATAAACATTTTCAATTTGAGGTCTCTAAATATAAATTAAACATCTAAGTTTGTATATATGTCTTAGAGTGGATCTAAATTGAATAGTAAATAAGAACATGTATACATGCGAGTGCTATTTATATGGACACGTACCATTTTTTATCAAACCTAAAATATGGTCATAATTGGTTGAAATAAACAGAATGTCATCAAAGCTTTCATCCTCAATAGAATCATTTGTATTAGTAACATCTAGTGGAACCAAATTCTATTCACTAACATATCCACATTTTTGGTTGATACATTCACCATAGTTTTCAGAAATGCAGTCATAACAAAAGCATGAGTAATCTCTAGTGTGCAATGAACACACATTACTATCTGTACTCATAATTGAATGCAAAGATCTTGTTTTTTCTACTCTCTTGCATCCATGGATAGATCTTCTATCACCACCTGAACAAGACACATACATGTAAAAATTTAAGACAACTTAAAATTTTATATATATATATATATATATATGTTCTTCAATTGAAATAAATTTAAACTTCAAAACTAGTGATGTTGCATTTATACCTGATATATCCCAGAATACTCTGAATGGTATGACTCGATCCAAATGTGATGTTGTGTGATCTTGAGGTTGAACCACAAAATTCATCTTTCACCACTCAACTACATCATGGGCATTATTTATACGATATCCTTGATAATTCAGCTGATACTTTCTTAAAGCACGTTTGATACAGGCTCCTGCACCATCATGCTCTCCCTTTCCATGTCCACTCTCAAAGAAACTCCAAAGACGTGGTATCTTTTGGTATCGATGATATCTGCATAGTGCATAAAATGGCCTTGCTGATTTAAATTGTGTTGCACATCCATCTGACCAAATAAAATGCTTTTCAATTTTGATGCCTTTGTTTTCCAAATATCCAAACAATGTGTTAAAGCAATGCTCAACAAAATGTATATCATGCTCTTTATCATCACTAATGTAAAAGTGATATTCTTTCTTTATGACTCAGGTTTGATATGTAATTTCAACACCATTCAAATCTAATTGTGCATGTCGATAAGAAACATGTACCATGATAGTGACCTGCTCTGTATACTAGTATTCTGCTTGAAGTTATTTTAGAGAAACAAAAGAGCAATTTTCTGCAAAGTCAACAACCGATAAAATTGTTCGAATTGGAAAATTTTATCTTAGTAGTTGGAACTGTTCTGCTTGCCATTTAGAAAAAAAATGTGATGTATATATGGTTGTATCAATTTATGAAAATTCTCCATAAATGTTGCAACAAGTATCTCAACCTCTACATATTCCAACCTTTTTGACTCTTTCCCAACTTTCATTTCAGACTTTATGTACTTGTAACTCTTACATTTTACCATCCTCTTCATGTTGGTATCTTCAACTCTAAAAGGAACTTTATCCAAATCCCCGCATGTTTGACAAGTTCCTCTTATGCAATCTATTTTAGGTATTTCATGATCAATTGATTTGTTACATAAGATTGATGCTATGAATTGGCTTGGACATTTTGGAAAAGTATTTTGATAGTCATCGCTTTCTTCTATCATCTTTCTAAACCCTTAATAATAGAGATCAAATTCAACATGATATCAACAACAAGAAGTTTCAAAATATTTATTTATCTTTACAAAATATGGCTTTAATCTTTCAAACATTGTTTGTCCAATCTTAATGTCAGGATTTGAATTATAAAATGAGAGATAAAATTCATGTCGTGTGTTATCCAACCAATGTTTTGTGTGCTACAAATACTCCTTAGGCCCATTCCTCTTCTTGATAACATCTCTTGTATTTGGTGAAGGACAAGTATGATCAGTCCAAAATGTTGTAACCAAGTTCCTAACTGTTTTGTTAATCCTATCTGAGCGTAAGGCTCTACACATTAGTTCCCAATTACCTTCCAATGTAGTATCATCCAAATTGATTCTCCTTTTCAAATAATGTCTTAGTGTCTTTCTACTGTACCTGATATGAGATGAAAGTGAAGAAATTTGACTTTTTGGGACATGTTTTTATTTAAAATAGATAAATTAGTATCACTCTTCTTGAAATGGACTTATCTGCAGATCTAGTTATTTTACCAATGGAATGCAAACCTTCGTTAACACTTTCAACAATATTTTTTTGTACGTTAGATGCTTTTGTCCTTTTCAAGCTTGCATCTACACCCAACAAATTTAATGCATCTTTTTACTCATCTTTAAGAAGCGTGATTGATAATAGTTGGGTTTTTTCAAGTGTATCAAGATTTTCAAATTGTGCAATTATTTCCTTAGACTTTTTATTCAATGCCCTCTTCGTAGTATTTATGGGTTGTTTAGCATAACATCTCAAATTTTCCACATCCATTTTAATTAAATGATCTATGCTTTTACGATTAATTTTTCTCTTCAACTGTTGGGCTAGAATAACATTCTCATTTGTTGCTTGTACTTGGGCTGCAAACCAAATTAAAAATTCTCTTAATAGCTCATCTTAATATGGGAAAGACCCAAAATGCATAATTAACCAGAAAATTGAGATAATGGGGGAGATTCAAAGAGAGAGAGAGGGAGAGAGAGAGAGAGAGATGTGTACTTGTTTGGGATTCTGAAGGTTGTACTTGTTGAGATTGTTGACCTTGCGATGACCCTTCTCCAAATTCTAAAGGTTGGGCTTGTTGATCTTGCGATGAGCCTTCTCCAACTTCATAAGGTTGTGCTTCTTGACAATTTCCTATGCCAAAGATATAATTATTTTAAATAAAATTTTAGGAATGAAATTTCCTATGTTCTATTGTGTCTAATTAGGGGACTAATAGGTATAATTGTATCTAATTAGGTCCTAAAGGATCTAATTAGATCTAAGTAGGTCCTAATGCCTTCTAATTGTATTTAATTGATGACATGTAACTGATTGAATGTTTGAAGAAGTTAAGTTTATCAAAAAAATACAGAAAGATAATGCAAGACATTAAATCAGTTAATGGATTGTATTTTCATTGATATCAACTTGATATAATCTAATCGGTTATAATCAAAGTGTCAAAGACTTCAAAGAATCAGAGAGATAAATATTAATCTTTTAGTAATGCATAAAAGACAAGCATTCACTAAGTGACTACAAACACCCACGGCTAGTGGAAGCCAACAAACAAAGATAACCAAAAATTAAGTCACAGTGATGCCTGAGAAAGAAACCTGACGAGAAAAATCACAAGCATACCCAATGACCAGAATCATAGTATAACCTGATGGACAAACAACCTTGATGGAGAAGCCCGAGGATAACTGGAGTATTGACTAAAGCTATCAAATTTTTAAAACATTGAAGTTAACTGGAGTTCAGAAACGATAAAAAATCTAGCTGGCAGAGCTAAATAAAGACTTAACTGGTAGTTATCATTGTTTTCATCGACAAGATAAAGATAGAGATAAGTAAAGGATTTAAAACTATTTTTCCAGTTGGAAAGAAGATCTCTATGAGATAAAATAGTAGTTTTCTTTAAATTAGATTGGCTAACTTTGCAGATCACACCAAGATCAAGAAAATCAAGAACTTAGAAACGGTTATATCATGTTTATAAAGAGACAACTTAATTCATTACAAATTAAGGGGAGTGAATCAAAAAGAGGATGCTGGAGATAAAATGATGAAGAACAACTTCATATAGTCCTAATCAATCAAGCTGAGGAAAGAGCTAAATATTTCTACGGACACTGAGCAATAGAGCATAACATCATCGAGAAGAACAAAAGTGGAGCAAAGGTATTGAAAAATATATATTGATCAGATTGGTTTAATGAGCTTAAAATAGATATGAAAATATGTAAGTATAAGTTGTATATGTGAACAGATCATACTGTTTCAATTTAACCATTGATTCAGAAAGTCTCTTAACTGAGCAGGATTCAAAGATCCTTTCTATATTGAGATACATCCCAAGGAGTATCAAAAAGTTTGATCATGAAGATAGCATGAGATGCCAGATAACATTTGAAAAACCAGAAGAGTTTGGAAAAGGAAGGTAGCATATAAATGCCCGATATCAAGTGAAAAACTAATCTTTTAAATCCTCTAACAAGGTCACACCTAACAGTGTGTTTGTAACCTTTAACAAGGTTGGCTCTTAACCGAGCTCACTTCAAAAGAGTGAAAATTTTGGGTTACCGGTCCCAAGTGGTTTTTCCCTTAACAGGGTTCCCACATTAAAAATCCATGTGTCAATGTGTTTATGAGTCATTACTTTAGTGTTTTGCATTACACATAGCTAATCTAGATTGATCGGTATACTCTAAGTAATTTACAATTTTTAGTGAATTGAAAGATTGTTATTCGGTAAACATAAAGAATAAGGTTTAACAAAACATTCTGAGAAGTAGTAATTTGATAAGTATATTTGAAGGCATTCATCTCATAGGACTAAAGATAACTAGAGGCTTAATATTGTGGTACTAAGTTTTTTGGTTGATTAATTGGAATATTTTTGAGGCCACTGATTCAAACNCCCCCCCCCCCCCCCCCACCCCTCTCAGTTATTACTAAAAATTGGTATCAGAGATTGTGTGCTTAGAAAGGGAGTTTAGTAGTTCAAGAAAAATATCACAAGGTGAATAGACAAGATGTGCCCAAGTTGAATAAAGACAACTTTGCATGATGGCAAAGAAGAATAAGACTCCACCTATCAAGTATTGGTAATGATGTTACTCAACACCTTGATACTGAATATGTGTTGACTATAGGACCTCACATCTTGATAAATTAAGAGAAAAGCATGAGAATAATTGCATGATGATAGACCTTGCCTCATCACTCTCTGATGCTGAGTTTGAAGATGTCAAAAACTGCACCTCTGCAAAGAAAATGTGGGATAAGTTGAAGTTGGTACATGGAGGAGACGCTAATGTACTAAGAGCCAAGGCAGAAATCCTAAGAGGGAGGTTTGATGACCTAAGGATGAAAGAAGGAGAAAATATCACTCAGTATAGTTGCAGAATCAAAGAGGTAGTCAATGTTATCTAAGGAGTTAGAGGTGTACTTGAAGAGGAGACAGTGGTAAGTAAAATCTTAAGAACCTTACTGCCTATATATGCTATTAGATTTTTTGCTATTCAAGAAATGAGAGCAGTTGCAAACAATACAGTTACTCTAGATAGTCTGATTGGTAGACTGATCTCATTTGAGATGAATATCTTTCATAATAGTGTCTTACCATCTCTAGAATCCACATTCAAATCTTCTTTATAGATAAGTAATTCAAGTCATAGACATGCTATTAGAAATGATAGTGAAAGTGACAATAAGGATCAAGGACTTGATGAGATTGAAGCACTAATGGCAAGAATATTACAAAGAGGCAAAGGTAGATACAAAGGTAAATTACCACTTGTATGTTTAAATTGTAAAGAGGTTGGACACTTTGCTGCAAGATGTCCAAACATAAGAAAAGATGACAAAAGTAATGATAGATCATATGAGAAGAAGTTTGACATAGGTGATAACAGAGATTACCGAAGCAACTGACAAACTGACAAAAGAGATACCCGAGACTACAAGGACAAAGGGAAGAAAGCTTGTTACCTAGTTGAGAATAGAGATGATGATACTGACACCGAATTAGAAGAAGACATTGAGATGGTATTTGTAGCCATGAAGGATGATTCAGATGAAGAATAAGAAAGCTATGTAGAAACTGCACTCATATCTAAGGTTAGTAAGAATCATGTCTGGATCATAGATAGTGGTCGCACTCACCATATGACCATTGATAAACAAAATTTTGAGACTTTTGAATACTATAATGGTGGTTCAGTAAGAATGGGAAATGATACAGCTTGTCCAGTTGAAGGTAAAGGAACTATAATGTTGAATAGCCTAATCAAATGTGAAAATGCTTATTGGGTAAAAGGACTGAATTATAATATGTTAAGTGTTTCACAACTAAATAATACATGTCATCGAGTGACATTTGAAAATAAGAAGGCAAAGATATTTAATGAATCAGGAAGGTTGATCGGAACCGGTGAGCAGACAAAAGGTAACCTTTTCTATCTTGATGACATTAACACCACTTGTTTAATGGCTAGAAACAAAGACATATGGTTGTGGCACAAAAGATTGTGTCATGTGAATTTTGACAACATGATAAAGATAAGCAACAAAAGTAATGTTAGAGGCTTACCAAGCATGACTAAGCCCAAGCATATCATGTGCAAGAATTGTCAAAAAGGTAAGATGACAAAGTCTAGTTTCAAGAGTAAAACCCATACATCTAATGCAATTCTAGAATTAGTCCATACTAATCTATGTAGACCCATGAGGACAAAGTTTTACTATGGAGATAGGTATTTTATTCTCTTTATTGATGATTATTCTAGAATGATGACAGTTATGTTCTTAAAAGATAAATTAGAAGCATTAAAGATGTTTAAATGGTATAAGGCTATGGTAGAAAAAAAAAGTACAAAGAAATTGAAATGCTTAAGGTTGGATAGAGGAGGGGAATTTACTTCAGATGAATTCACTAACTATTGCAATGAACATGGAATTAAATGATAGGTTTCTGTACCGAGAAAACCACAACAAAATGGAATTGTTGAGAGGAGAAATAGATCAATTGTTGACTATGCAAGAACATTGATGATTGAGAAGAGCATCACTCAAAATTTATGGAGGGAAGTTGTCAGTATTGTTGTCTACACATTAAATAGAGTACAATTGAACAAGGACACAAAGAAGACACCCTATGAGATTTGGTATGGTCTTACATCCAATGTAAGTTACTTCAGAATATTTGGTAGTCAATGTTATATTTTGAAGGATGGTATAAATGGAAAACTTGATTCCAAAAGTGAAGAAGGTATATTTCTAGGGTATTCAACCAAAATCAAGGCTTGTAAATGTCTTAACAAGTCATCTAACAAGATCATTGAAAGTGCAAATGTGAAAATAGATGAATTTGCAAAAAAGAATAATAAGGAAAGCGGAAGAGAACTAGAGGACTACAACATGTTTGTTTATATAGAACCTGACACTCTACATGAGCAATAGTGTATCACTCTCGAGCAACAGAACATTGCACCCGAGCATCAGACTGCAATTACCAAAAATCAGGAAAATCCTTAAGATGATGTTCCGAGCGAAGGTTAAGAAGATGATCAGAATGATGAACACAGAGCTGAACCGAAACTTGCCAAGTATGTCAGAAGACATCATCCACAAAATCAAATCATAGGAGACAAGAAGGCTAGAATGAGAACAATAAGTAAGTCACTAAACACTAGATGTTTACTTTGTGATTTTGAGCCTAAATCTATTAATATTGCACTTGAGAATGAAGAATGGGTTAGTGCTATGAATGAAGAAATAGAACAGATTAATAAGAACGGTACATGGATACTAGTACCAAGACCAGATGATAAGAATGTCATCAGTACCAAATGGATATTCAAAAACAAGATGAATGAGAATCGGGAGGTCACAAGAAACAAAGCAAGGTTAGTATGCAAGAGGTATGCACAAGAAGAAGGTATTTATTATGGAGAAACCTTTGCACCCGTTGCTAGACTAGAAGGAGTTAGAATCTTACTTGCTTATGCTACATTCAGAGGATTCAAGGTATACTAGATGGATGTCAAATCTGCATTCCTAAATGGAATACTGGAAGAAGAAGTATACATTGAACAACCAGAAGGGTTTGTTGATCAAGACAAGAGAAACATGGTATGTAGACTACATAAATCATTGTATGGATTGAAAAAAGCACCTAGAGATAGGTATGAAAGAATTCACTCCTATCTCATTAGCATTAAATTTGTAATAACAAGTGAAAATAGTAATCTGTACTTAAAAGAAGATACCGATGGTAATATTCTGATTGCTAAAAATTTGTTTGATGATATCATTTTTGGGGGAAATGAAATGCTATGCAACTCCTTTGCTAATGAAATGAGTAAAGAATTTGAAATGTCGATGTTTGGGGAGATCAAATTATTTCTTGGTCTGCCAGACTCTTCAACAAGATGCAGGCATATATATCACTCAGTCCAAATACATCAAGGACATGCTGAAGATATTCAAGATGGAAGATTTCAAACCAGTTGGAACACCTATGGCAACCAAATGTAAACTGAAAAAAGAAGACAAATCAAATGAGGTAAATCAAACCTTATATAGATCAATGATTGAAAAACTAATGTATATTGTTCATACCAGACCATATATAGCACATGTAGTTAGAATAGTTGCAAGATTCTTTGCTAATCCCAAAGAATTACATATGACTGTTGTCAAGAGAATTCTGAGATATCTAAAGAACACCGAGGACTATGGCTTATGAGATACAAGAGAAGGAAAATTTGAGCTACAAGTCTATACAGATGTTGATTAGGCTGGAAACATTGATTACCAAAAGAGCACAACTGGAGGAGCATTCTTCATGGTTGACAAACTTGTCACATGGATTAGCAAGAAGCAAGGATGCATCTCTCAGTCTACTGCAGAAGCAGAGTACGTGGCCACTGCTACAAATTGCTCCAATATTGCATGGATCAAATAGTTGCTGGAAGGTATGAATATGAAGATTCTTGAACCAGTAATTATCTATTGTGATAATACCAGTGCAATTAACATTTCTAATAATCCAGTCATGCATGTTAAGACTAAGCATATTGCTATCAAGTATCACTATCTAAGAGAACAAGTGCAAGCAAAGGAGGTGATACTGGAATATTTTCAATCAAAGGAAAAATTAGCTAATATATTCACCAAGGCATTACCGAAAGATACATTTGAGTACCTAAGACAGAGACTAGGGTTCCAACCCTTGTCTATCGGCCAGTAAGTTGACTAGGAGGCTGCATCAGCCTACACATAATCTGAAGATCATTCATGTTGATGCAAACACCGAGATGAAAAGCAAAAGATACATCTGTACACAGCAAGGTACAAGTCTGCACCAAACAAAAGAGACATTGTATTGCTGATGGATAGGGAAATTCAAGGAATATATTATATAAAGGGATGGAAGATGATATAGAAGAACCTTGTTTGGCATTGTTGTCAAAGGGAGAGATTATTTCATTATCATAAGGGAGAGATACTCATTATCATAAAGGAGAGACTATCTCATTTATCAGAAAATATTATATCATTATCCATGAAGAGAAGTTCCTAAGAATCAGAAGGAAGAGCTAATCAATATTCAAAGGGAGAGAGATTGATTACATATGAAATATCCATCTAAGGGAGAGAAGTAACAAAGTGAGAGAGTTCATACAAAGAAAGAGATTATTGTCAAATAAAAAGAGATTATCAAGAAGAGGAAAAGTCAAGGCACATGCACATATCAGAATAGAGACATTAGATGCTACATCTATCCAATGAAGGGATTGAAGATTGAATAAATACCAATCTATAAGAAACAAATCTAAGCTATTTGAGCTTACCGAGAACTAGACATTTGTAATAGTTACAATATGAAATATTGATGAAACTATTATATTTCATATTGTATTAGTAATAGTATAGTATAATAATGTAGTGTGTTTCCATCAATGCCAAAGGGAGAGATATTGATGACATGTAACTGATTGAATGTTTGAAGATGTTAAGTTGATCAAAAAAATGTAGAAAGATAATGCAAGACATTAAATTAGTTAATGGATTGTATTGTCATTGATGTCAACTTGATATAATCTAATCGGTTATAATCAAAGTGTCAAAGACTTTAGAGAATCAAAGAGATAAATATTATGCTTTCAGTAATGCATAAAAGACAAGCATTCACTAAGTGACTAAAAACACCAACGGCTAGTGGAACCCGACAGACAAAGATAACCAAAAGTTATGTCACAGTGATGTCTGAGAAAGAAACCCGATGAGCATTACTGACAAGCAGAATCACAAGCATACCCGATGGCCAGAATCATAGTGTAACTTGATGGAAAGACAACCCCGACGGAGAAGCCCGAGGAGAACTAGAGTGTTGACCAAAGCTATAAAAGAGTTAAAACACCAAAGTTAATTGGAGTTCAGAGATGACAAAAATCTAGCTGGTAGAGCTAAATAAAGACTTAACTGGTAGTTATCATTATTTTCATCAACAAGATAAAGGCGGAGATAAGTAAAGGATTTAAAGTTTTTTTGTCCAGTTGGCAAGAAGATATCTATGAGATAAAATAGGAGTTTTTCTTTAAATCAGATTGGCTAAGATTTCAGATCATGCCAAGATCAAGAAAATCAAGAACCTAGAAAAGGTGATATCATGTCTATAAAGAGACAACTTAATTCATTATGAATTAAGGGGAGTGAATGAAAAAGAGGATGCTGGAGAGAAACTAATGAAGAACAACTTCATACAGCCCCGGTCAATCAAGCTGAGGAAAGAGCTAAATATTTATGCGGACACCGAACAACAGAGTATAGCATCATTGACTAGAACAAAAGTGGAGTAAAGGTATTGAAAAAGATATATTGATCAGATTGGTTTAATGAGCTTAGAATAGATCTGAAAATATGCAAGTATAAGTTGTATATATGAATAGATCATAATGTTTCAGTTTAACCATTGATTCAGAAAGTCTCTTAACTGAGCAGGATTTAAAGATCCTTTCTATATTGAGATACATCCCAAGGAGTATCAAAAAGTTTGATCATGAAGATAGCATGAGATGTCAGATACCATTTGACAAACCAAAAGAGTTTGGACAAGAAAGGTAGCATAGAAATTCTTGATATCAAGTGACAAACTAATCTTTTAAATCCTCTAACAAGGTAACACCTAACATTGTGTTTGTAACCTTTAACAGAGTTGGCTCTTCACCAAGCTCACTTCAGAAGAGTGAAAATTTTGGGTTACCAGTCCCAAGTGCGTTTTTCCCTTAACAGGGTTTCCACGTTAAAAATCCATGTGTCAATGTGTTTATGAGTCATTACTTTAGTGTTTTGCATTACACATAGCTAATATGGGTTGGTCGATATACTCTAAGTAATTTACTATTTTTTAGTAAATTGAAAGATTGTTATATGGTAAACGTAAAGAATAAGGTTTAACAAAGCATTCCAAACAGTAGTAATTTGATAAGTATATTTGAAGGCATTCATCTTATAGTAACAAAGATAACTAGAGGCTTAATATTATGGTACTAATTTTTTTGGTTGATTAATTGGAATATTATTTGGGCCACTGATTCACCCCCCCCCCCCTCTTAGTTATTACTAACACTAATTAGCTCCTAAAGGGTCTAATTGGATCCTAATGGGTCTAATTGCAACTAATTAGGTCCTAAAGGTTCTAATTGGATCTAATTAGGTCCTAATACCTTATAATTAGATCCAATTACATTCTAAAATGTCTAATTGTATCTAATTAGGTCCTAAAGGGTCTAATTAGATCTAATTAGGTCCTAGTACCTTCTAATTGGATCTAATTAGGTCATAATGGGTCTAATTTGATCTAATTAGGTCCTAGTACCTTCTAATTGGATCTAATTAGGTCATAGTGGGTCTAATTGGATCTAATTAGGTCCTAGTGGATCTAATTGGATTTTATTAGGTCCTAAAGGATCTAATTAGGTCCTGAAGGGTCTAATTGGATCTAATTAAGTCCTAAAGGGTCTAATTAGATCTAGTTAGGTCCTAATACCTTGTAATTGGATCTAATTAGGTCCTAAAGGGTCTAATTGGATCTAATTAGGTTCTAAAGGGTCTAATTGGAACAAATTAGGTCCTAATGGGTCTAATTGGATCTAATTAGGTCCTAAATGGTCTAATTGGATCTAATTAGGTGCTAATACCTTCTAATTGGATCTAATTAGGTCCTAATGGGTCTAATTGGATCTAATTAGGTCCTAAAGGGTCTACTTGGATATAATTAGGTCCTAATACCTTCTAATTGGATCTAATTAGGTCCTAGTGGATCTAATTGGATCGTAATGAGTCTAATTGGAACTAATTAGGTCATGAAGGGTCTAATTGGATCTAGTTAGGTCCTAAAGGGTCTAATGGGATCTAATTAGGTCTTAATACCTTCTAATTGGATATAATTATGTCCTAAAGGGTCTAATTGGATCTAATTAGATCCTAATGGGTCTAATTGGATCTAATTATGTCCTAAAGGGTCTAATTGGATCTAATTAGCTCATAATACCTTCTAATTGGGTCTAATTAGGTCCTAATGGGTCCAATTGGATCTAATTAGGTCCTAAAGGGTATAATTGGATCTAATTAGGTCCTAATACCTTCTAATTGGATCTAATTAGGTCCTAATACCTTCTAATTAGATCTAATTAGGTCTTAATGGGTCTAATTAGATCTAATTAGGCCCTAATGGGTCTAATTGGATCTAATTAGATCCCAATGGGTCTAATTGGAACTAATTAAGTCCCAATGGGTCTAATTGGAACTAATTAGGTCCTAAAGGGTCTAATTAGATCTAATTAGGTCCTAATGGGTCTAATTGGATCTAATTAGGTCCTAATGGGTCTAATTGGATCTAATTAGGTCTTAATACCTTCCAATTAAATCTAATTAGGTCCTAAAGGGTCTAATTTGATCCTAATGGGTCTAATTGGATCTAATTAGGTCCTAAAGGGTCTAATTGGATTTAATTAGGTCCTAATACCTTCTAATTGGATCTTATTAGGTCCTAAAGGGTCTAATTGGATCTTAATGGGTCTAATTGGAACTAATTAGGTCCTAAAGAGTCTAATTGGATCTAATTAGGTCCTAATACCTTCTAATTGGATCTAATTAGGTCCTAAAGGGTCTAATTGGATCTAATTAGGTCCTAATACCTTCCAATTGGATATAATTATGTTCTAAAGGGTCTAATTGGATCTAATTAGGTCCTAATGGGTCTAATTGGATCTAAAAAGGTCCTAATACCTTCTAATTGGATCTAATTAGGTCCTAATGGGTCTAATTGGATCTAATTAGGTCCTAAAGGGTCTAATTGGATCTAATTAGGTCCTAATACCTTCTAATTCAATCTAACTAGGTCATAATAGGTCTAATTGGATCTAATTAGGTCCTAAAGGGTCTAATTAGGTCCTAATGGGTCTAATTGGAACTAATTAGGTCCTAAAGGATCTAATTGGATCTAATTAGGTCCTAATACCTTCTAATTGGATATAATTATGTCCTAAAGGGTCTAATTGGATCTAATTAGATCCTAAAGGGTCTAATTGGGTCTAATTGTATCTAATTAGGTCCTAAAGAGTCTAATTGGATCTAATTAGGTCCTAAAGGGTCTAATTGGATCTAATTATGTCCTAATGGGTCTAATAGGATCTGATTAGGTCTTAAAGGGTATAATTGGCTCTAACTGTGTCTAATTAGGTCCTAAAGGGTCTAATTGGGTCTAATTAGGTCTTAGGTCTAATTGGATCTAACTAGGTCTTAGGTCTAATTGAGGCTAATTAGGGTCTAATTGGATCTAATTAGGTCTTGGATCTAATTAGGTCTAATAAGATCTTAGGTCTAATTAGATCTAATTAGGTCTAGGTCTAATTGGGTCTAATAAGATCTTAGGTCTAATTGGATCTAATTAGGTCTTAGGTCTAATTGGGTCTAATTAGGTGTTAGGGATAATTAGGTCTTAGATCTCTAATTAGATCTTAGGGCTAATTAGGTCTAATTATGACCTAATCTAGGTCTAATTAGGTAGGGTTCCTAGGGTTTAGGGTCTTAGGTCTAATTATGTCCTAATACGTCTAACTAGGTCTTCTTTATAAAATTAGGTCTAATTAGGAATTGCAATATCAGGGTTACATGTTTCATTTTAAGACAAGTCGTAACCATCAACATAAAATATCCATAGAGAGAGAGAGATAAAGAGATATATAGACATACCTTGTTTGTTATGATAATATCTTTCCCGAGCTTCTTCACATAGTCTTTGTTCAGTCTCTTCTGAATAATGTTGTGTACTCTTATTCAACCTTCTCTTTTTATTTCCCATCACAAGTTGCAAAATTGTTCTACTAAATTTTGACAAAATATGAAAAAATTCAATTTCAAAAGTCTTCCTTTTCAAAAATGCAAATTATTATTTAACTTTCGAATTAATAAGATGACAAAAACATATATTTATTTATATGTAATCATTCTGAACCCAAAATGGCACCAAATAGGTCGACATAGGTTTCTATCAAAACTCCTAACTTTCTATCGAAACTGCTTGGGTAAATGACCAAAAACTGTCAAATCATGAAATTACTTTCGATAGAAAGTAGTTTCGATCGAAACTAAATAGTTTCTATCGAAACCCTCTGATTAGAGGCCATTTGTAGAGGCTAACAAAAAACAACAGTTTTCATGGCTTCGGGGCTCAAGCGCGGGGCTCAAATGGAAGAATAGGGAGACGTCCTTTACCATCGCTCAAGTACTCTGAATGAGCTTTCTAACGAATATAGATTTGACAAATTTTTAATTAATTAGGTCTATGGTTTTTTACGTGAATCGAATGTAGGTTTTTTATCGAATATAAACCTCCAAGTTTGATGTTCAATGAAAAATAGTAGAAAATAGTTTTTGTTTTTTGAAAAATAATAGTGCCCTCTGGCTCTGGGTCTACTTTCTATCAAATTTTTTTTTGAATTTTGATAAATACACCACAAGTTATAAGCTATGCAGTAAAGGTATATCAAAATTACGGTTAGTCTACTTCAAACATTCATAAAATATGCAATAATCATGATAGTGTTGTCAAACCAATTGCATGCCCTTTGTATGGATGTTACAAAACCAAATTTGAAAGAAGCACATTGATATCTATTTTATAAAAAAAGTTATGCTCTATGAATTCAATGTAACTTTTTGAAATTGACGTTTTCAACAACATAGCAGTTTTAGTGGGAGAAAAAAAAACCATTAAAATCAATTCAAATATATATATATATATAGAATCTAGACAGAAAATCCTAAAAGACTCTAGTTTACTTCATCTTTCGATTTCAAACAGTTTAATGACAATATACATCTGAATCTAAAAGTTTTTTTCAAAATGTAGACTTTAATGTCTGTTTAGGCAAAAAAAAGTGTAACCCACTATTGTGGGATCACCTAATAAAGTGTGATTATGATATGTAAATGTATGAAAGGAATTTATGATATGATAAAGAGACTGACAAATAACTAAATATGATATCAGAGCTAAGACATAAAAGCAAAAGCAAAATGAAAAGAATAAGAATGGTCTCACCTTGAATGATCGGAGAAGAGGAACAAACTTCAATTGTGGAATGACTATCATATAACTATCAAATTCAGAAAATGTTTTGGATCTAGAACCTTGGCAAATATAACTCCCGACTGTGAAATTTGCAGATTCTCAAGACAATGTCGACCCAAGCCAACTTTGTCCTAGAGACTCAAAATATGAAAAATTTCATAGAAGATCAACCACTAGCTTTGTATCTCTGAAATTTTAGATCCGAAACTCCAAAAATTTGTTCCTTCACACAAGAAGGGGAGAAGGCTGTGGAAAGAGGATTTCCTTTGTCAAGCCACTATATAGAAACTAACCTTGAAATTGGAATCAAATTTCATAAGGAAAGATGAAATATAATCTATATCTGAAACATAAATCACCTTATACCTCAATCATACAATGCGTCTTTGGAGATGATCACAAGTGTTGATGCACTAGATTTGAATCCGAAAAAACCAATAGGAAATCATGAAAAAAAACCCTTGAATGAGGAATGTTGTAGTTTTCCACAATGTCGAATTGATGAAAAAAGAGAAGAACAAGAACAAGAAGAACAAGAAGAAGAAGAAGAAGACTTGATGAGTGAATGTAGATCTCCCTCCCTGATGTCAAACTCCTTTGCTTGGCCTCCAATGGGGAAAGAAGATAGATATATGGAAGGAAATGCCTTGAATGAATGAAGGAAATTATTTAATGAAGACTTGAAATTATTGATGGCTTCCTTGCACTTGAACACTTGATGGACTTGAATGCTTGATAATGGATTCCTTCATATGGATGCTTGCTTGAACTTGGATCTCTTTAATGCACAATAGCATACTTGCATGAAGATGTATCTTGAATTGTAGGTATGTCATGGATCTAAAAATGAGAGGGATAGGTCTCCTTTTATACACATTTTGGGGCTCGGATCTCACAAGCTGACCTTGATTAAGAACCTAGGAAAAAAAACCCCTAAGACAAGGCCGACCTAAGTCGGCCTTGTCCAGGCAGAATTTTCAAATTTAGCCCATAACTAAGGAGTGTGTGCTAAATGGGGGTCTTGAAAACCATAGGCCACTTTGAAATCAAGGTAAATACCGAGATCTGAAAATACATGTAATTTACCTATATGGAAGATGAATCGTGTGAATAGATTGAAAATGGGAAATCATGCATAGTAGTAAGAGCCATCCTCGAGTTTTGAACAAATAATGTTGGTTTGAAGGATTAAAAAGGGCTAGAAGGACGTGAAATCAATGTGGGAACCCATAGATACTAAAATGGGGCTAAAAATGAGCACCTAATAAGGGTGCTTACTTTTTAGGATGGTACATTACTATTTCAATAAGGAGTGCAGCAATTTAGTGATATCGTGATTAATATCAAATATTATTTTTCTTTAGTGCAGCGCCTTCAAAGACTAACTTTTGCTTGGAACATTTCCATTTTTTTTCCATTGAAGAAAATTTGTTTATAATTGGTGCCCACTATGAAGATAAAGCCCAAACCCAGTATTAAATGGGGTAGTAGCTTAAAGAGAAGATGTCAAGGAATTTAAGCTCACAAATTCAAAGGTCAAGAAATGAAGAAAATCCTCAGGTTTTGTCTTAGAAAATATTACATTTTAAACTCCATATATGGGATAGAGTGATTTTTTTAAAGATTTATCAATAACTTATCCTTTTTTTCATCCTATTCAGAACATAAAGCGTACATTTTGTGGCTATTTCTAGACAAAAACAAAATAGACAAAAAAAATTGATCATTTTCTAGCTAAGGGTAAAAGCACCAACCTATGTCATAGTTTAGGGCAACCTAATATTTGTGTGCAAAAAGTTTTTTTTTGAGTAGTTTTTGATCAAGTACCTTTTGACCAAAACCACATGGTACACATGTGGTCTTCGTAGCAGTAGTTTTTGATTGAGGTTCTTTAAGTCGAGGGCCTTTGGATTGAATATTTACCGACCGAAAACATTAATTATAAATTGAAAAAATAAAGCAGGCCTAACAATTTGTCTTAGACCTTACTGAAAGTGATTGTTTAAGGTATTTTACCCCAGAATCTTATTAATCTTATAATGTAGTATGCAATATTCCCTCTATAAATTCTTCCAATAATAAAATAAAATAGGGAGATCTCTTCATGATTCTACAAATGTTCTCATAGCGATTCTAGCTCAAGAAGTGTTTAAGAGTGAATTTTTGTTCATGAGTAAGGGTTTGACTTATAAATTTATTTATTCATGGTATGTTATATCATATAAATGGCAAAACCTCTCTCTCTCTCTCTCTCTCTCTCTCTCTCTCTCTCTCTCTCTCTCTCTCTCTCTCTCTCTCTCTCACACACACACACACACACACACACACACACATGTCTAGGTTGCTCCCTTCTTCAATCTCCACCTCTCTACCTCACCATATTTGTCCAATTATCCACATTTCTCTAACCTTCTCTATCTATATCATATTATTCCATAAAATTGATGTAAATGTAAAATTTTAGAGGAAGGGATAAAACTTTTACATAGTATTAATTTAAGGTAAGGAAAGACATATTTTTTTTAACATCATACTTTATTTTTGAGAATATGAGATTTGGAGGAAAAATATTTCCTCATTGATCAAGGTGATTAATATAGAGATACAAGTCATGGATCTCATTTGCAAGTAGTTTGAGCTTTTCAGGTTTACGTCAAAGATCATGTATTCTCAAATGGATTCTAGAGTCACCATATATTTTTTAGTTTCTTTTGAGGAAGCTATTTAGAGAAATGTTTCTTGAATCAATTTGTGTTTCTTCCATTGATGCAATGGACTATCCTCTTACATGTCAGGGAAGATGACGAAAGGGACATTCAATATCTCACATGATGTATTCTTACCTTTACCTTCTATATGTGGAGATGACATCTACAAATCCTCTTATGCATTTTCATTACACAATAATAAACACGTTTTGTTATCTCATTCCTTCAAATATCTATAGGTCCTTCCATTGATAAGAAGGACAATGTAGACAAAAAAGAATAATGTACTTAGAGAGGATATCATTTTTCTGATGATTTTAAAAGTGCACCTAAGATTTTATGTATGCTTTATGGATATAAAAATTTAGAAACTAATGATGTACATTGACAATGTGCAAAAAAAGATATGGGGATTTTAAAATGAACAATTAGTATCATGGATAAACTTGTTCAAATTGGTGTTGTGTGTGTGTGTGTGTGTGTGTGTGTGTGTGTGTGTGTGTGCACGCGTGCACGCACGCTAATTAGGAATTGTCACAGTTGTACTCACTATGACTATTCAGTTTAGAGTATGGGTATATGTATGAAGATGTGAAATAATCAAGATGCCATATTTTTGTCCCAAAATGAGCATTGTGCGAGTGCAAAATGGCTTGGAATGACCAAGCATCAAGCTAGATAAATTCAAAACATTTAGCAATAAAAAATTTGATACTTTCCAAATGATGCATATTTATTTCATGCATTTGCATTTGGCCCTCATCTAATTTAGAAACCGCCAAAAGGAAATGCACAAAATCAAAGTGCATTTTAAAAATGCTAGTGCAAATTTGGTGAGTACCAAGTAGCGTTAATGCCAAATAATTTGCATTGTACTAAATATTTTTCACTATTCTTGTCTCTCTACTATCTTTCTCTTCAAGTCAAACTCAATCTCCTAAGAAGAATATATATATTAAATTTAACATTTAATATTTCATATATATATATAAATATATATATATATATATATATATTATCAAAATGTTTGAGAGTGGTTTCAATTCTTCATGAGTTATGATATAGATTCTAGGTTTTAGAAGATCATATAATTTTTCAAATTTAGTCAAAATTTAGTTATCAACAAGGTTCTAACAATTCTCTTGCTCTCTCTATCTCACTCTCTTTGTCTTTCCTAAACTCTAGACCTACCTCTCTTTATTATTCTTCCTGTATTCCCTTCCTACCTCTCTCTATCTAACTATCTCTCACGAGATCCAACCTATAGTGTCACAACTTGCACACTATGCTTTTATGACATCTAAGAATGAAGCCTAGTATATTTATGATAAAATCCACGATCGAGAATCTACATTTCAACATCATGGATTGTAAGAACAAATAATTTATAATTTGGCCCAAATTTAGAGTCAATTTGGTTGAACAACAGGGAAACACATAAATGTCTACATGATGTCAATTCATCTCGTAAGATTCTATTTTTGAAAAGAGCATATTTGATATCAGACCTCTTTTGATTTGAATCCCTTCTCTTGGATGTGTTCAATGAAATGACTACCATCACCAACTCTTAGAAACAAATCCTTGCATCCCCCTCATTTTTATCTTTCTCACTCTATCTTACACTTCACGTTCTAACTCTTTGAAAACTCTCGCACTATTGGATCTGACTCAGATTTCCAAAGTGAAGCTCTAAAAAGATCTATATTCTATCTCATTACACCTTACTCTTTTCATTCATCCGAAAAAGTTTATCATCTCAAGAGAGGGGTATATGTTGTGTATTTTTATCTCCTCTCTCTTATTTGTATGTTTATTCCTTTGTTTATCAATACAAGAATTATCTATCTCTACCCTTATCTTTTCTTAATAGGGACTTTCTTCCATTAAGAAAGGTTCATTTCTATTGCTTATCAATATCTTTTAATTGTATGCAATGGGGTTTTGGCTCCTTTAAGTGGGGTTTGTCTCTTTTGAGTCTTAAATCATAGTTCATTCCATTGGTTGTCTTGACAACCCAATCTCACTAGAGCTCTAGTAGAAGTGAGATAACGAGTAGTACATTTTGTCTTTGGGATCTTGACATCCTAAGGGTAGTTGCAATGAAATAAAATATATATAATGATGAGGGGATTTCCTAGGATGGATGGACCAACTACGAAGCTCACATTTATCATCTCATACATTGGAAGGAAGATGATCCACTAGCCTCAAGGAGGCTCAAGTGCTAGGCAAGTGGAATAATCCTTCACTTATGTGGAAGAAGACTATGCAAATAAGGGTGGAAAATGCAAGATATAGGTAAAGAATATAGGTAAAGGTGAATTTTTTAGCAATCTTTACATTCTATATTTTTGCATCATATATTTTCTTTCATTACAGTGTCTTTGATCATATTCATATTTTGATTATTTTTAAAACTCTGATCTTCATATCTTTTTGTGTGGGTGCTTCTAAGAGAATCAATATTGGAAAACAAGATCTTGATAAGGAGGAGTGCAATGGAGTGAAGTTAATTTTTTCTTTAAATGCATGTGTGTATTCATTTGTTTATGATTTTGTATGTGCATTTGTGATAATGCCTTCATTTTTGCATGTTAGAAGGATTTGAAAAGATAAATCCCTATTTCCTCCATCTACATCGGGCATGCCCAATGGTACATGAATATTGATTTAGTGGGTTAGATTATCATCCACAATCAAAATTCAGTTGATTATTGCAAGATGTTTATGTAGGGACGCAAAAATTTAATCAAGATTACATTGTTATAGAAAATGTGGCTTGTCTCAAGCATTTCTCTATTAAACAGACCATAGTTTGTGTTGCATATGCATCCTCATACATTATATTTGCATTGTTAGAGTTAATATATTTTACATTAAATGTAAGCATTCATAATTCCGTGTCTGGCATAGAGGTTGTGTGCTATGAAATTCATTGTAAGAGACAGATTAACAAATGCAAGAGTTTATTAGAAAGTGCATCAAACATTGATTGTGTTGTGTATTCACTGACCCTGCACGCGTTACATATTCATACACTGTCGCACGTTATTTGACCTCCAAACTCTTGCGTTACATACTACTTGTTCCAACATAAGTAACTATATTGGTGTTGGTTGTTACATGTGGACTGTGTTTTGAATGGTATTTGCATTACACAGATTTCATTTGACCTCTGTTACGGGTTGGACAGTCACCTATGTACTGTTTGTGCCCTCTCATTTTGCCCTCTTCTCTTTGACCAAATCATTAAACTATACTACATGTACTACATTTTCATTGAGGTGCACCCACTCACCTATTTTCATTCTTTGCACATCATGTACCTTATGATTTTACTCTCTTTTCCCTGAATCTTCACCCCTTTTGACTCTACCTCTTCTATTTATACACTAATTGCCTGCCTTACATAATACTGATCTCTATTTTTGTTCAATGATTGCCCTCAATATCAGTTCATTAAACTATTTTTTTGATGAATAGAGGCCTTTACTATTAATATATAGAACAAAGTACAATATTCACAAAAACCACCGGGGATAAAAAAACACCCCACAAAGAGTCACACGACATCATGCCAGAATCATACAGCTATTCATCAAAAAAATATATAAGAAAATTCCTCAAGATGCTAGAGCGGTAATGTAATGCCCCATCGGGGAACCCATGAGAACTTAACCTAAACATGACACTAAATTTATAGGATACTTTTTTTCTTAACTGTTTACAAAAATAAAAATAACAATGCGGAAGCAACACAATGAAGTACATAACATACACGTAAGTACAACTCCTACATAGATAACATTTCTCAAGGGTTCCTTGACGTAGAATTACTTAAGTATAATAATCTATGAATAACAAATATAAAGAACTGACATAAAGGTTACATCAACTGAATCCAATTACATACATCTCATAATAAAAGATAACATATACATCTGATACCAAACGGTATACAGCCTAATCAACATCCACTGCACAAGTCATAGGGTATGTAATAATACATAATAAAACAATACAATGCATCCTCCAAAGGATGATATCCAATATCCACATATGGTACAAGTACACAACTCATGTAATTGAACAAGTCTCCCAAGAGACTGAGAAAATGAAACTGCAACAAGATCATCCAAGCATGAAGAAGAATCCGTTGGAATCTCAATGGTAATAAGAATCACTACCACCCAACTGCGTGGAACCAAAGGTCCACTCCCACCGTGCTGAGGAGATAGTAACATGCCCACTCACACGGGGTACACAACAAGAATGAAAACATCAAGGTATACATCACATCATACTCAATGCATAGGAAGATCGTATAAGTTCACTAAACCATAAAAAGGAAAACTAAACAATACCAGAGGTAACCAACACACGTAGGATAACCTAAGCTGTAGATAGGGAAGTGTCATCACATAAGCCTAACTTTTAAGGTAACCCTAGTAGTACCTCTTGACTCTGGCCTCCAAGTGACACTATGTGGCTGAGTAATCCTTTCATGAAGACAAGGATCCCAACTCCCATCCTATCATGTGACAACACTCAAGGAACGGGTAGAGACTCAGACATCTTATTAGTTTATTTTAAACCCCTTTAATGTATCACATTATAACTTATTAAGTAACTTGCCAATGGGTTTACCTAGTAACTGCTTAGAGTCTTGGACCCCCATTGCAAGCCACTTCCCCACTATACACTTAGTTGACCTACCTAGGCTCAACAAATCATGAAGGTAATACATAACTCTCAAATTGTATGCTGCTCATACAGGAGCACATTGGTTCTCAAATAACCACAACAACAACAACAATACTCTCACAAGATCATAAAATACCACTTAAATGAATCTGGTTGGGTATAAGAATCAAGACCATGACATCATCACATAAACATGAGCTGACTTCATACAAGATACCATGCAGAAATTGGAATCCCCAAAACCTCTGGATTTACGTCCTAAGGTCAACTAACCCAACAGAAACCCGAAAATAAGATAACATACATAATGTATAATCTATTTCATCACGCACTCCAAACACATCATGGCATAATAAGTTTATATTTAGAATACATTAAATCAAATACAGTGTTAACGTAGGACAAATAAATTTATAATCCCTAATCATGCAAATTCGTTCATCCAATTAAAATTACTAATCATAAATAATTAGATACTTTATATTGGTAAACATATCCTATAGATCTATTTATAAAATTAGCATATAAACATATCCATGGAATAATTACCAATTTTAGCTATAATTACAAAATTACGATATCATAGGTGTAACATAGCATTAATAAAATTCACCCAATAATGACTCTATTATTATCTAGTTTACACCATCAAAACTTGTTGATTAATAATAGTCAATTTATAAATAATACAAAACCCTATTCCATTTATAAATTAATGATACTATAAATTACTAAATAATCATAACAAATTAAAAACATTATTATTTAGTAATGAAAATAATCCTTTTAAAGCAAAACATTATCATGAACTACATTAAATAATATTGATTAAATATAAATACTATTTAATTACTAAATCTAAAAAAAACAAATTTTAATTAAATTAAAATATATTAAAAACTGAATTAAAAATTAAATTAAAACTAATTTAAACATTAATTAAAAACTATATAAAAATAAATTAAATTAAATGGCATTTAAAATAAATGATTTTTTTTTTTTAAAATAAAATAAATATATTGGGGGGGTCCCCGTGGCCCCCACCCCACCTTTGCTAACCCCGCCCACTCCATTACGGGAGTTCTCATCGGCAAACCTGTCGTGCGGCGGCAGGGTTCCTGTCGTAAACGCAGGCCCTGCCTCCCACGGTAGGGGACTGTCGTGCGGTCCCTGCTGGAAAAAGGGGATAGGGGGGGTGTGGTGGCCCCCACCACCTGCCTCCCCAAACTTTAATTTTTTATATATTTTTACAAAAAAATAAACCGCTGCCCTTTCAAGAAAAAGGTAAAAAAATTTATATATATATATATATATATATTAGGAAATTCTAAATTACGAAATTAGTATATTTCATTTTATCTCTTTTCCTATTTCGTCCTTTCCCATTTTAATTTGACTGGTGTAATTTTCAATACTGTATTTTTTTTAATATGACTGTGTAAATTCCAGAGAGGTGTTTTTTTTAAACAAATTGATTTCTTTCACCAAAAATAAATTCCTTCCCATAGATTAAATTAGTTTTCCAAAACATAATAGTTAAACGATAGGCTGATTTAATTTTTCATTTCCTAGGAGTTCTAAAAGGAATTTTTCCATGAAAATTTGCCAGCATAACAACACTATGCCAAGTAATGATAAATAATGAAAATATCATATCTAAGGGTTTCCTAAATACCCAAAATCACAGAAACTCAAATAAACATCTATTAACCATAATGAAAACACATGCAACCATTCAAACACAATAATCCATACAAATGCAAAACTGAAATCAACAAATGGATTACAAACCCTACCTTGGATCCAATGCAAGAAACTGAAAATAATGCCTTTGAAGATTGTAGAAACCCGAATCCTCCAAGAATGAATCCAACCATAGATCTAAAAACCATGAAGAATCAAAGCACAAGCAATCTAGAAATTCACACAAAGCTTCAATACACATGCAACCAAAATATCCCTAAATTCTCCAATTGCCCAAAAACACACCAAGCTCTCCAAAAGCCTCCAAAACCTGTTATGAGAGAATGAGAGGAAAGTTCTCCTAAAGAGAACCCACTTCCCCAAAATATGCAAACCCTCATGACAACACATTCACTTAATCCCTAAATATACTCCCTTTGAAATTGAAAGTAAATCACAATTAAATAATTAAAATATATGTTAGATTTGACAAATGCAAATCCTCCCAAGATCACCTGCATGCATGACAGTTACAGAATAGAAGCAAGACAAAAGAGAGAAGACAGAAAGCTATGGCGGCCAAAAAGCCAGACACTAGAAAACCATGTTGCAAGAATAAAACTTCTATTAACAATGATGAAAATATTACAATCTCCTTAATGAAATGAAAGCGGTGAATCCTTATAAAAGGATACCGAAACCCTAAAAGGGAAACCCTAGAGAAATAAAAGCTGCCTAAGTGAAACTTAAGCATAGAGTAATAACTTAACTAATTAAATCAACATGATTTAATTAATAAGCAAACTAAAGATTACTCTAACACCCCCCTTAAGTGTAACTTAGGGAGAAGCAAAACAGCTAAACTACTGCAAAAAGCAGGAAAGATGGGTCCCGGCAACAAGGCCTGATCAAGTACCCAAAACAAGAAAGAAAACTAGATGAAGGAAACTGAGCCTTCAATCTAGGGAAAAAGGTGTCCCAGAGAAAGGAACAAGAATGAGCAAGAGGCATCTCCGAAGCATGAAGCTGAAAACTCTGTCAAAAGAGACTGCTGGAACCCCCACTGAAGTGCATGACCAGGTAGAGAAGACAATGTCTGAGAGCTGATCAATCGAACCAGGAAGCAATAGAACCAATAGGTGAACCCCCCCATAATGCTGAACTGGGAGAGGTGACAGGAACACTGAAATGCAATGCCATAAACATCTGCAGAAGAAGAACCAGGAACACCAATAGTGCAACAGAAGTATAAACAAAGGATAAAGGGCGGTGTCATCGACACACAGCATGGGCTAATGTCATGGAAGGTACGCTCACTTGACAAAGGTGGATGCGCCTAAAATGGCAAAAGCATCATAACCCCCCATGACACTTTATAACAGAGTGCGAGTACAAAAACACACAAGGTGTACAAGATCCCAGATATACAGAAGAAGGCACTTTATCTCAGTGCGTTTATAGAATAAAGAATGTAACAAAAGAAGCATACAAGCTTAGATGTCAGAAATAAGAGTGAGCTATGAAATCAGAAGAAGAGATCCCAGGACCTGTAAAACCAAGCAATCCACCAGAGGGCATAAACTGCCAAACTCGGAGGAGAGAAAACCTGGAGTAGAATCTAGAAAAAAAACCCTGCAACTGAATAGTACACTAAACCAGATTTCCGACGATATCTCATTTGCCAAAAACGGAGTCCGGATGAGCCAGATATGACTCTCGGAAGGCAAAAAAAGACATCAGACTTCAACAACAAAAAATGCTGGCAAAATGGTAGAACCCAAAAACCTAACCTCCATCATCAGAAAGTGCTCGGAAAGAGATTTTTGACGGTATATGGAAGTCGAAAAAAGACCTCCGGATGCTCAAGATAGAGTGAAAACACTCCAGGAGGGTCAGAAAGGCCTCAGAAACTAAAAAATAAGCCCCTGGGGCTAAAAAACTGGGCCCCCGGGCACATGGCGCGCTTAAGGGGCTGGGTCGCAGCCCCTGGTCGCTCATACGACCACCTGCTGGGCTAAAGCTACCCGCAGGGGCTGGCAAATGGGCCGCCGGTGGCTGAATCAAAACGCGCCACCGGGGAGCGGTGGGCGCCGGTGGAAAGCGCCAGCGGAGCGGCACAGGCCAGTGGAGGGCGCCAGCGGAGCTGCGGGCCGAAGGCACAGAGAGCAGACAGTGGCGAAGGCCGCGGAGCAGACGGGCAACGGGGGCCGCGGGGCGGGGCGGCGGCCCGGCGGCGGGTGCAGAGCCGCGTAGGGTGGTCGGCTACGGGGGTCGCGCTGCGGAGGGCCACCTGGTGGCGGAGTGAAAGGCGCAGCCGGGGGCCAGGCCGCGGTGGTGCGGTGGCGGCGCCCCAATAAAGTTGCACAGTCTGCACTAAAAAAACATTTAAAACAATATTTTTTAAAAAAAAATTTAAAATTTTCGCCTCGGTTTCTGTGTCGTACGGCACAGGAACCAAAATTTTTTTGCCTCAGAGTCCAGTAGTCCAAAATGGATGAATTTTATGTCATTTCTGGGGTTTTGGGGTCCTCTGAGCTCAATGGTAATGTCCGTTTGAGCCCAAAGTGACCATAACCAATGCCTGCCCCTGAAACACAATAAAAAATACTGGAAAAACTCTGAAACCCTCTGTCTGGTGCGCTTCAACAAAATAAGAACGGCGAACAGCAGGAGAGCTCTGATACCATGTTAGATTTGACAAATGCAAATCCTCCCAAGATCACCTGCATGCATGACAGTTACAGAATAGAAGCAAGATAGAAGAGAGAAGACAGAAAGCTATGGCGGCCAAAAAGCCAGAGACTGAAAAACCATGTTGCAAGAATAAAACTTCTATTAACAATGATGAAAATATTACAATCTCCTTAATGAAATGAAAGCGGTGAATCCTTATAAAAGGATACCGAAACCCTAAAAGGGAAACCCTAAAGAAATAAAAGCTGCCTAAGTGAAACTTAAGCATAGAGTAATAACTTAACTAATTAAATCAACATGATTTAATTAATAAGCAAACTAAAGATTACTCTAACAATATCTAATTACTTGCACAACTCAACTTTGAATCCTAAAATCAAGTTGAACTCTTTGAGTTTGAAAATACTTTTTCAACAAAATCTTGCACATGTAATTAATAAAATATTAAGTTAAATAAATTAAATATTCAAAACACACTAATCCATGCAACTTAATATTTAATTATTTAATAAAGTATAAAAGCATATTTATTCTAATATTCAATTAAATATTAATATTCAATAATTGCATCTTTAATTAACTTTTCAATTAAACATAGGTATTTAATTTAATTTTCAAGTAATTAAATACCCTATATTTGATAATTAATTGCAATAATATTTAATTAAATAAATGACACAATATAACACACAATATCAAATCAAGCACCTGAAATCGAAAACAAGCAAAATCAAACATGCTCAAGGAAAGGGATACTCGAATTCCTGTCAACTAGATGAATTCGGTAAGGTAGACAAATGAATACTTGTCCATTACTTAGGACAATTAGGTTTAGGATAGGATTCAGACCTGAAAACTATCTCCCCTCTCTTGCCATTGAGATCATTGTGATAGGGCACTCTCACTCCTGCCAATTCAGGGAAGAAGTAGCCTGGTACCTGCAAATTTGTCATCACAAAAGATGAACATACATGCATATACAATATGGCGAACAATGGTTGAGACCAGGTTATCATGTGGATCTAGAAGAAGCAATTAACTACGACTATGTCCCATACCATACCAAGCACATCAAATAGTAATGCAAAACATACAATGATCCATGTGCATATAAATCTAGGGTCGATATTGTCAGAAAACCATAATCAAAATAAAATCCTAACATATACATAAGCATCATTAAACAACCATAAATCACATATACACAAAAGATATAACATACTAACAATGGATCAATACCATACTGAAATGTACCACATAAATATCATATAAACCATCTGATTAAATCCACCCATACATGAAAAGGCCTAAAAGAGTTTGACATCAACAAACTAAAAAGCAAACTAAGAGGTGGGTATTACATCCTCCTCCCCTAAAACTAGGCTTACTCCTGGAAGCCTAAAACAAAGATAGAGATATCACTCTCTCATCATAAAACATCTAATCAAGTCCTAAAAGACTCAAAGTGTGGGTCCCATAGGACCCTTCCCATGTCTCTGATTCAAACACTAAGGATCATTCCCCACTATAGGAATCTGGAAACTAGTTGTTGGACCTCTACTCACAGCACCACTCCCAGGAGCATGATACACAGGTGGAGGACAATCAAATGCTACATACGCTCTGTGAGACATACCAACATTACCCACTGTAGTCTCAGATGCTACTGGCCTCTGTCCTAAGGACTGCGGTGCACACTGAGGACAACTGACAACAAAATTTCCAAAATACCCACAAGTAAAGAAAGCTCCCTTGCTACCACCTTATCTAACTGAGGGTTATCTAGACTATTGAACACTGCCCCTAATAACATCCTAATACACACTCTGTGCTAGTTGAACTGGCCGATTGTGCTTGCTGTGCTGAATGTCACGGAAGTTCCTAATCCGAGGACCACTAAAAGAAGAAGGATTGTTTCCCCCTGATGCTAAGAATGATTATCGTTTGGAATGGTAGAAGGACCTCTCAAATTCCCAACTCCCTGAGAATTATTACCTCTGACAACAGAAGTAGGTGCTCTAGACTGCGCTCCTAAATGACCACCATGGCCCAATGCTAGATTATCCTCTGCAAGGGTAGCTTTAATAACTGCTTCTCTGAGGTTTGTAGGCTCAAAGAGTCTAACTTCCCCAATGATGCGTTCATTTAGCCCTCTAACAAAGTGTTGAACCATAAGGGTCAAGTCCTGACCATATCCAACATATTGTTTGAGCTTGAAGAATCGACACTCATACTCAACCACTAATAGGGTCAACTGCCTCAAGTTGTGGAACTTATCAACCCTCTGCTATCTCCACTGACTAAAGAGGAATCTCTCTCTAAAGTGCTCAAGGAATAGTTCCCATGTAACTGTATGCATATGGAGACCTAACTTCTCCTCCTCTATCTTCCACCATATCGCTGCAAAACTAGAGAGTTGCATTACTGCATACCTAGCTTTAGTATTGCTACTAAAGGGATGTATAGCAAAGACCATCTCTAAGGCCATGAGCCAAGTCTCATCTTTGAACCCTATTCCTTCCCCATCAAAGGAAGTAGGTGGTACTTGCATGAGATCTCTCATGTGGTTTACTGCCACAACCGCGGGATCCACTGCAATAGTCCTCCTTGGAGGGCTCCTAGATCTCTCCCTCTCCACTCTACCCTACTTAGGAAAATGGTTTAGTAATGCCTGCAACAACTGCCTAATGCCTGGCTCCTCTAAACCAACCCGATGCTATTCCCTCTGCTCATCTCTATTATCTCGATGAGCACTCGTGGAAGGACTGTGATCCCTACCCCTTCCATGACCACCATCTCGGCCTCTACCATGACCCCTAGCAACTCTAGTTTTAGGCATGATTCCTGAATCAACCAGAGAACCAAACCATAACTTAGAACCTGGTGGAACCCATGTCGACAAGGTGACTTACATCCATTCTCATTCACGGAAGTATCTATTTACACATACTTACTTGTCTTTTATAGATTCTATTGTTTACCATCTTTCTCTTATCAAAATATTATCATTCACTTTCATATGTCTTGTGGTTTAATATTCTCTTTATCCTTGAATCATTTTCTTAAGATTCTCTTTCAATAAAGGAATCTAGGAACCTGATCTTGTGACTTTCTCCCCTTAAAGACATAATGAAAATTAGTATTGAATATGCTTTTGAAAGTCTTATGAGATGTTTTCATATAAATCCTAATGCAATTAAATGGAATTCTGCATATCTTACCATTGCATTGTTAATTTCTAAATTCATATCGATGGTAGAAGCAATTAACTTACAATCATGACCTAAAAGATAATATTTTGAGGAGAATCATATCTTTGGTTTAATGATACCTTCGAGTGTTTTAATGTTTTGAAAAGGATCGATCTTGATTTAATTAATCTTCCATGGGTTTGAATATTTATTATTTTAATGGAATGATCGTGTTGTTATCTATGATTATGATTTTAAGATTACAAGATATTATAGTTTGATCGATAATGAAGTGATAAATGACATTTCCTTTTCATACATGCGAATCTATATATTATGCCTTAACTCTTATTATAGAATGACTAGGGTTGTCATTATGGTGTAAAAGAATTATAAAGGAAAGTATATATATATATATA
>MU223250.1:203190-233106 GCA_018584345.1 Thuja plicata
TATATATATATATATCTCTTTAAAATGTGTTATCCTTATGATTATAAGAAGGAATTTAAATAAACGATATCGTTGTTTTAAAAAGGTAATACTATATTAATACCATGTTATTTTCGAGAACTCATATTATTATCTACAAGTATTTGTGTTTCTTATTCTCCTTCCATGATATAGGTATATGTTAAATGACTTTCTTGGTTAAATTATCATGAACAAAAGTTATAATGTGCCCACTTAATATATAAATTTCATGCCATTTATTATAAAGAAAGATATATTTCATTAATGGTATGTTATTCATTATTATTATTATTGAATCAAGGCGAAGTCTTTGTCGAAGTGAAAAGAAGTTAGTACGAAGAAAAAGGACTAACTAAAGTCATAAAGCTTTATATGATTGTATGGATAAAATATTATATCATTGATTTGATTCATCCCTATTTTTCATGATTAATATGAAAACCAATCTTATAAATATGGTTATTGTCTATTTAAAGAAATTGATGATAAAACCTTTTAATATAATTACCTATATTGCATGTTTTTTTAAATGAATGATGGTGAATAAACATGATGAAAAAGAGATAAAACATTTTTTGATTAACATATTTATTATTATATGGCATTTTAATATTAAAAGTTTCAATTAAAAATATGGTTGTTTATCATTAATAACTTAAATTTACGTGCAGACTGAAAAGGTGGCAGATTCATTTTTGTCAAATGAAGCCATATTCTTTGACACTGAGATAATTCGACACATACAAGCGTAATAGAAGAAGCAGTCAAATTCATGGTTGTGGTCGAGTTAGAAGGATAGATTCATTTAAAAAATTCACACAGCCATCTTCAAACCAAATTGAATGCTTACCCATTCACTAAGGGTGCCACGAGAAAGGAGTTGATGAATCAATGTTGCAATTAGCATGGAAGTAGACCACTGGAGCAGATGCCAAATCAGAGATGGGAGTGCTGTGCAGAAGAATGATTAACATGATGGCTTCCACCCTCATCCAAGATAACAACATAGGTCAATGCAAATAAGACAACAAACACTACATTTTGCGCCACATGATAACTTGATCCTGCAGTCTGCGGAGGAGTTTTAAACAATTTTTATCAGCCATGCTGGTCGCCACCTTCAACAACAGATATCAAACATTATATCCCATGCCACAGCAGATAGTTGCCACCTTCATTCAAGAGAATAGCATGGTCGATGCATTCAGACCAGTAGTGGGCGACACAAATAGCAGGGGTCATTGCGAATATAATATAATGCCACACCATTTCCCACATAGTGGATCGACTCCCAATGCCATTGGACTATGGACAGTGACAGTCTCACAATTCCATGCGATAGCAGATCCAAAGATTGAGATTTGCATAGAGAACACTTTCATCACCGACATAGCTAGGTGGCGGCTTTTGAACCTATTGAACCGAGTTTACTATTATTATCTAGTTTACACCATCAAAACTCGTTGATTAATAATAGTCAATTTATAAATAATACAAAACCCTCTTCTATTTATAAATTAATGATACTATTAATTACTAAATAATCATAGCAAATTAAAAATATTATTATTTAGTAATGAAAATAATCCTTTTAAAGAAAAACATTATTATAAACTAAATTAAATAATATTGATTAAATATAAGTACTATTTAATTACTAAATCTAAAAAATATATATTTTAATAAAATTAAAATATATTAAAAACTGAAATAAAAATTAAATTTAAACTAATTTAAACATTAATTAAAAAACTATATAAAAATAAAATAAATTAAATGGCATTTAAAATAAATGATTTTAAAAATAAATAAATAAATTGGGGGGGTCCCCGTGGCCCCCACCCCACCTTTGCTAACCCCGCCCACTCCCTTACGGGAGTTCCCACCAGCAGACCTACCGTGCGGCGACAGGGTCCCTGCCATAAAGGCAGCCCTGCCTCCTACGGCAGGGGACTGCCGTGCGGTCCCTGCTGGAAAGAGGGGACATGGTGTGCAGTGGCCCCCGCCTCCCCAAACTTTAATTTTTTTTTTATATATTTTTACAAAAAAATAAACCGCTGCCCTTTCAAGAAAAAGGTAAAAATTTTAATATATATTTTTTTATTAGGAAATTCTGAATTACAGAATTAGTATATTTCATTTTATCTCTTTTCCTATTTCATCCTTTCCCATTTTAATTTGACTGGTGTAATTTTCAATAATGTATTTTTTTTTAATATGACTGTGTAAATTCCAGAGAGCTATTTTTTTTGAAACAAATTGATTTCTTTCACCAAAAATGAATTCCTTCCCATAGATTAAATTATTTTTCCAAAACATAATAGTTAAACTATAGGCTGATTTAATTTTTCATTTCCTAGGAGTTCTAGAGGGAATTTTTCCATGAAAATTTACCAGCATAACAACACTATGCCAAGTAATGATAAATAATGAAAATATCATATCTAAGGGTTTCCTAAATACCCAAAATCACAAAAACTCAAATAAACATCTATTAACCATAATGAAAACATATGCAACCATTCAAACACAATAATCCATACAAATGCACAACTGAAATCAACAAATGGATTACAAACCCTACCTTGGATCCAATGCAAGAAACTGAAAAATAATGCCTTTGAAGATTGTAGAAACCTGAATCCTCCAAGAATGAATCCAACCACATATCTGAAAACTACGAAGAATCGAAGCACAAGCAATCCAGGAATTCACACAAAGCTTCAATACACATGCAACCACAATATCCCTAAATTCTCCTTTTAATGAAAATAATCCTTTTAAAGAAAAACATTATCATAAACTAAATTAAATAATATTGATTAAATATAAATACTATTTAATTACTAAATCTAAAAAATAAATATTTTAATAAAATTAAAATATATTAAAAACTGAATTAAAAATTAAATTTAAACTAATTTAAACATTAATAAAAAAACTATATAAAAATAAATTAAATTAAATGACATTTAAAATAAATGATTTTTAAAATAAATAAATAAATTGGGGGGGGGGGGGGGGGNAGGGGGGTCCTCGTGGCCCCCACCCCACCTTTGCTAACCCCACCCACTCCCTTACGGGAGTTCCCGCCGGCAGACCTGCCATGCGGCGGCAGGGTCCCTATCATAAAGGCAGCCCTACCTCCTACGACAGGGGACTGTCGTGCGGTCCCTACTAGAAAGAGGGGATAGTGGGTGAGGTGGCCCCTGCCACCCGCCTCCCCAAACTTTATTTTTTATTTTTTATTTTTATAAAAAAATAAACCGCTGCCCTTTCAAGAAAAAGGTAAAAATTTATATATATATATATATATATATATATATATATATATTATTAGGAAATTCTGAATTATGAAATTAATATATTTCATTTTATCTCTTTTCCTATTTCATCCTTTCCCATTTTAATTTGACTGGTGTAATTTTCAATACTGTATTTTTTTTTAATATGACTGTGTAAATTCCAGAGAGGTGTTTTTTTTAAACAAATTGATTTCTTTCACCAAAAATGAATTCCTTCCCATAGATTAATTTATTTTTCCAAAACATAATAGTTAAACTATAGGCTGATTTAATTTTTCATTTCCTAGGAGTTCTAGAGGCCCGAATTTTTCCACGAAAATTTACCAGCATAACAACACTATGCCAAGTAATGATAAATAATGAAAATATCATATCTAAGGGTTTCCTAAATACCCAAAATCACAAAAACTCAAATAAACATTTATTAACCATAATGAAAACACATGCAACCATTCAAACACAATAATCCATACAAATGCACAACTAAAATCAACAAATGGATTACAAACCCTACCTTGGATCCAATGCAAGAAACAGAAAATAATGCCTTTGTAGATTGTAGAAACCCGAATCCTCCAAGAATGAATCCAACCACAGATCTAAAAACCATGAAGAATCGAAGCACAAGCAATCCATAAATTCACACAAAGCTTCAATACACATGCAACCACAATATCCCTAAATTCTCTAATTGCCCAAAAACACACCAAGCTCCCCAAAATCCTCCAAAACCTGTTATGAGAGAATGAGAAGAGAGTTCTCCTAAAGAGAATCCACTTCCCCAAATTATACAAACCTTCATGACAACACATTCATTTAATTCCTAAAAAGACTCCCTTTGAAATTGAAAGTAAATCACAATTAAATAATTAAAATATCTAATTACTTGCACAACTCAACTTTGAATCCTAAAATCAAGTTGAACTCTTTGAGTTTGAAAATACTTTTTCAACAAAATCTTGCACATGTAATTAATAAAATATTAAATTAAATAAATTAAATATTCAAATCACACTAATCCATTCAACTTAATATTTAATTATTTAATAAAGTATAAAAGCATATTTATTCTAATATTCAATTAAATATTAATATTCAATAATTGCATCTTATTAATATTCAATACTTGCATATTAATATCCAAGCCGGTTTGTGCAAGGGATACCCGAAAGAAATGCAGTGACGAAGCAGAATTTTCCAGGCCTCATTGCCTGTGAGACATCGCACAACCCATTTCGCACAGAGAGCCAGACCTTGTTTCTGAGTATCAAGTAAGCCAAGCCCACCAGAGGCCTTAGGGAGATAAAAAAATTCCCAAACAACTCTGTAAAAGCCATGTTGATCAGCACCAGAGGCCAAAAGGAAATCCCTCAACAATTTCTCGAGCTTCTTGTAGGAGGCCTTTGAAGGAGCCCAACAAGATGTAAACATGCATAGCAGCCAAGACCTTAGAGAAAATCTAAAGCTTCCTAGCGAGCGAGAGCGGCTTGGTAATCCAATAGGTAAGCTTTTTTTCAATTTTAGCTAAGTCTATGTTTTACATAATTTCTCATCAATATAGCCATGTGTTTAATGCTATTTGTTTGCATACTTTATGCATTTAATGTTCATCAATATAGGTAATGCATACTTCAATATATTGGTTGACATAGACTATGTTTTGGTTGTTTAATTTTCTCTCATTTTAGTTATGTTTAGGTTGCATTTTAGTATTTGTTTGTTTATATTAAGTAGCTTTAGATTTAGATTAACTTTCAATTTACATTTAGAATTAGGTGTAGATTTATATTAGTTTAAATTAGTTTTTTTTTTTAATAATTTAGATTGCATTTCATTATTTTATTTTTTTGTTAAGTTAGTTAGATTTTTGTTAAATTGGTTTTTTTCTTTTTAAAATAGTCTAGCTCTTGTTAGATTAGATTAGTTTAACTTTTGTTAAATTAGATCTTTATTAATTTAGTTAGATTTCATTAAATATTTTTTTGTTAAAATAGTTAAATTTGTTAATTCATAGATTTTAATTAGTTGTTAATTAGATTAGATTTCCATTTTAAAATTTTGTTTATGTAGATTATTAGTTTAGTTTAGATTTTTAGCCTTTTAGTTTAGATTAACTTAGAATTTGTTCTTTAGTGAATTGATTTCAATCCTAAGGACCAATGTTTTTAACTTTTGCATAGGGTATCCATTCTCATTTGAAGAAGACAATATCTTTAAACTATTAATGCTATTTGATGCAGGACGAATGTCAAATAAGTGTGATCTGAAACCAATTGTCTACTCTTTATTAGCTTAGATAACATTTCATTAAGGTTTTAAAAAGAAAAAGTGCTTGTTGTGTTTGGTGCTCACGCATGTTTTTATTTAAAGTAGATCCCAAGATAAAACAAGTGCATCTTGTCCCCTCACCTTCACGTATCTTGGGTGCTCAAGAAACTTGTTCTATGTTTTAGAGGACTTGTCTCCCAAGAATCCCTTAAGGTCGGGTGAGACGGAACAACTTAAGCGGTAACAAGCTAAAGCAAAGCTCGCCCAACTACTATATGAAAAGTTTTTGTGGAAAAATCCATAGGAAATAAGTGTGGATTGTGTTATAATACGATTAATATCTCCTGCAGTGCTCGTGTGGTGCATTAAAACCTACAAAATTCAACTTTTGCAGGATGGGAGGCCTCCCTAATGGGGCTAATCTACCACATGCATAGCCACCTAAATGGATGCCCTTACTAAAAATCTAATTATTATAGTAGCCAAAACCCTTCTACTTGTTGACTCAAGCATTGTGATAAGTGCATGTTAATTACCAAATTTCATATAGCACCTAATTTATCAACAAATTGTCTAATTTGTCACCCTAGTCACTTTAATTACATTTACACATCATTATCATTTACATTAATTTATATTTTAGCTGAGGAATCATTGTCCCACTTTGCATTTGATCTCCTCTTCCTTCCAAAATGTGTGATTGGTTAAAAGTAGAAGTGATTTGGTCTATATATTTCATTTTTTCCTATTTTTCCAATATATAATTTTGGTGAACCCAACTTATTACATACTTTTGATTTGGTATTTAAATTCTCTTGTTATGCATTTAAGATCTATATTATGTGGCGTATGCATTTACATCCATTCTAGTGATTTGGTAGAAACTTTGCACTCCCATATCTAGATCTATGGTGTATGCATTACATTAGTAAACCTCTACTTCATCCTTTGCATTTAGATTTCCTTTTTATTCATTTAGAGATCTAGATTTTCCATTGTACATTTTAGATTAGATCTTTAAATTTGATATCTAGATTCGCTTTATTCTCTTTAGCTCAATTTCATATCTCTCTTTCAAAATCCTTTAATTGTATTAGGTCTATCATTTATTCCATTCCCTTACGCATGAGTGTCATTACTTTGAGTCCTACTTATAGCATTATGGTTAGGAGAAGTCATAATCTTATGGGAACTCTTTTGATCATGAGCCTCCTATCTTTCCTTGGAATCTTGATGAGACCAACATGCCTCCTAATGACATCAATCCTATTATGGAGAACAACTCTTCCCATGATGAAGATGAGGCCTCAATATTTCATCCTATGAAAATCCAAAAACTTTCTACCAACATTGAAAATTTTGGGCAATGGTTAGGACAATAAAATTATAATCCCAAAGTCATATCTATTGTAGAAGGTTTTGGGAAGATAATTCATACTGATGAAAATGGTGTCAACATCTTACGTAGTATTTCTAATCTCACTAATAACAATGTTAAATCTCTTAAATATTATGCTCAAGAGTTAGGTTTCATCCTACCTACTACTAGTGTTACAACCTCTATGCCTAACTCTACCTCTGTTCGTAGTGTATACACCTATGCTCCACCTATTATAACAAATTTTATTCAAAATTTCAATCCTACACATGTTGGCATTCATAATCCTATTGTTTCAACCAATCGTTCAAGTATTCAATGTATTTATTTTCCTTCATTAATGCCTACTTACAATAGTGTTCCTTTTTCATATTTCATCATTCCTTCTATCTCTCACAATGCTTCAAATATTTCACGCATATCTCCTCCCTCTATTTCTACTAATTCCACTATTAATAGCTTCCATGACTCAATCCAAGTTTAACATCCCTACTTGAGAAATTTCTAGTCCTTTTTGCTTGTATATCATCTATGTCATCATTCCACAATATATGGAAATTCCTCGTCTTGAGACTTATAATGGTAAAGGCGATCCTTTGATCCATGTCAAAACTTTACAAACATTATGTAGTGTTTTCTATCATGAGCATAGGTTCATGACTATACCATTACTAGAACCTCTCAAGATAAAGATGTACAATGGTATTGATACCTAACTCATTATTCCATTGATTCTTTCAAAAAACTTGCTAACGCATTCATTTAACAATTTCAAAATAACATTGGTCCTAATATTTCTTTGGCTAATTTATTGCATTGTAAACAACTTGTAAAATAGAAATTTATTGATTAATTTGGTAGATCTAAACATTTACATGCTCATATTTCTTATCTCGTGCCTAATATTGATGTGCAATGTATTTTTATTTCTAATTTATAAAAAGATATTAGAGATAAGATTTTTATTTCTGAATTTTCCTCTTTTACTCAATTATGTGCAGTGCTTCAAAATTATTAGCTTCAAATGAGTCAATTTGAGAGAACCACTCCAGTGGCTCTGGTTCATAATAGTGGGGCCGCATTAACCAACTTTATCAAGTTTGAGAAAATAAATAACTTCATTAAGATTAATCATTCATAAAATAATATTGATGACCAAGTGACAACATCATCCAAAGGTTGGGCTCCTTTGTCGTCTATTTTCAAACCTTCTCATAATTATACTCAACTTTCTAAATCTTTGCATAATGTGATGTTGAATTTGATTAATGCTAAAGTGTTAAATCTTCCTCCCATTAAGCCAATTGACACATCCAAACCTTTTCCCAAACACTTGATCACAATGCCTTTTGTCAATATTATCGTCAAACTACCCATGATATTAAGAAGTGTTTCTGTTTGAAATCTATTATTCATGACCTCATTAATACTAATACCATATTTGGTTATGGTGTTAATGATCAAGGAAACGAATTTGTAGCAGTTCCCAACCAAAATTTTCAAATTTATACCAAATCCCTTACCATCATTTACCCAATCTTTGCATTACCTTTGATCCTACCAAGACAATTAAGGTACCTGACGGTCCTCTTTATAGTGTTGACAAGGTTAATGATATTTATTCTCATGGAGTCCTTATTGACCCTACATACATGGTGAATGTGATAAATGAAGAACATCTGTGCAATAGATGATTTCAACATGATTTATATGATAAATATGATGTTATGATCCAAACTTGCAATGGTTTCATTTATCCTACCCATGGTTCTATTACTTTTCCCCTTGAAGTTGGTGGTAAAACTCTAGATGTCAACTTTACATTTATTCCAACGTCTGATAAAAAATTTCATGTCAAACTTGGTCTTCCCTGGATTAACTCTATGAGAGATGTAGCCTCTCCTTTCCCTGGACCTAAACTTCTTCTCTCACCACCCACACCTCCTATATATATGCTTATGTTCCACCTCTCATATCTTATAAATGCTCTATTTATTCTATCTCTCAACCTACTGAGGTTCCTTTTGTTCTTCCAAAAAAAGAAGAAAAGATCCTCATATTGATTGATCCTGAATGAAATCTATTTTTTAGCAAAATCAAATGTAACCATTATACTTGTTTCCATCATTGTAAATATTGTTCTAGAACCCATCAATAACTTGCTTCCCAAAACCTTTCTTCACCAAAAAAAACCTAATAGTGCTTTGACCCCCTTTGATCAACCCATGCATATCCAAAAGGAGGAAGTTAACTTGAAAAAGATGCAATTGAATAAACATGATACTTCTATTTGTATTTTGGATTCTATTAAACAATTAATTTAAATTAAGAAGATACTCTTAATGATGATCCTCTTGATGCAATTAATGATGGTGTTCATGCTAGTGATTTTAATGATATGAATGAGTTTATTGATGTCAATTAGGGCATGTGCAGGATCATGGTATGCCAAAAAGTGTCCATGTGAAAAAAAAAATTCTCTTTTCACTCACCCAAAATGCACTAAAAAACTTGTTGACTTTTTAGTAGGCTTTGGTGTCAGTGCACATGGCCAAACAAAAATCCAAGGCACAAGCATAATCAAATATCTGATTTTTGCCAGTAAAACTAATTTAAACCTGAAGGTTGTGTTTCTCATTTTCATTGTGAAAACGTTGAGAAACGCAACCCTATTTGATATTACGATATAGAATTGGATATACGTTGTTTCCATTGTAAATTTATTATGTTCAAATTTTAATTTGTTTTTGTCATTTGTTGTTTTTGAAATGAAATTGGTAGTTTTAAAAAAATAAAAACTAGGGTTTATTTGATTTTTTTTATCATTTCTTAAAATTGATTATAATTGCATATTTATTTTTATTGTAATCAGGCATGGAATCAAACAAAGCACAAAACCTTCCCAATGATTGTGAAAAAAATCCACAACCACCATTAAACAACCCACAACCACCCGAAAATAATCCCCCACCTCTAGAAGACTAAGCAATCCTAAACCCTCCACCTTTAGAGAATCTTATAGGATAAAATCTGAATCGTCTTATAGGATTTCATAATACATATGCCAATATCCCAATATTGCACCCCATGTTTTCTACCTTGAACTCCATTATTGAAAACATGGAGAAACTTACAGAGCAAAATAATGTTGCACTTCTTTAGCATGATTCAATACATGCCAAGTTTGATGATGGGCTTGATATATGATTAGGTTATGAACCTAAACATGACAAAAAATGTTATATGTAACCTTTTTGTGGATCCCAAAACAGGTTTAAAAGTGGACCTTAAAAATCCCACGTTGTCATTAAGTGGTGCACGGATGATGTGATACATGACCACTTTGGGATTGCTGGTGGATGGTTTTTGATGGACCACCCCACCACAATTTGGATGTCCCATTATACTTTTTAAGAAAATTATATATTGAATTTGTTCTCTGTCACAAGGTAAACTATTCGAGCATGAGACCGAGCCTGCACATATGTTCCCCATGATATTTCACCCCCTCCTATAGTGCAACATCCTGACATTATTGTTAAGGTCGGCTCATAGACTATTAGCTCCATTCACACCTTGAGTGATCTACTAGTTAGGCAGAGTGCGACATTGTTGCCTCCTAGTACTAATGATTTTGGATCTTCCACATCCTCCATGAGCTCACATGTTTGTGTGCCCCACACTTGCATTATGTGCAAGAATTTGTGCTAAGGTCCCCTGTATGATATTGATGCATATAACTACATCTTCGAGGTGGACGATACAACACAAGATACTATAGGAACTGAAGCACCTCATAGAGAGGTGCATCACATGAGAGACAAGGAGGGGCATGTAGAGCCATGGACTCCTACTATTACTGTAAGACTAAACATTTGACTTGTCACACTATATTTAATTTCAAACGTTCATATTTTTAGTAGAATTTACTTATAACGACTTCCCACTTTTGAATATTTATATGGTCCATTTATGTTTAGTTGATGACAGAGGAAGAGATGACATAAGTGGAGGGGTTCATGCTTTCGAGCTCTCATTTTGCCTTGAAACTTCTACGGTAGATATGTTTTAATGTACTCATTGGTTCCCTTTTTTATAATAGTATATACATGTTTTTTCTAATTTTTATGATCATCTTATTACACACTGATACAAGTTTCACTAGCTACCACTGGGGTGCAATGTGAGGGGGGTCAGGCATCAGGCGTTGACAAGGGGAAGTTAATTAAGTATTTTAGATTGTTTATGCATATGTATACTTGTCACTTGTGTGTACTCATTTTTAATTTGCATGTTTTATTTTACAGAGGGTGGTGTCTGACAATGTCATGCGATAGGTTCACCACGGTAGAGTCATAGGCATCTCAATTCATAGTGATAGCCCCACGTTACGTATATTTCTAAATTTATTTGTTTGCATTTTACTATCAAGTATATATATGATCAAGTCAGGATTGTATCAAGTATATTTTTAACCTTTTTAGGTCACCATTAGTTTGAGAGAGATAAAATGCCAAGGCTTTGTATCATTGATGCCCAACCAACATTGCCTGAATAAATCTCAACACATGTAAGTTTTAATGTTAATTCAATTATTTTATAAATATATTTTTCTACCAAGGATTTAACATTAAGTATTATAACTCGTAGATCAATCTGTTGCAAACATATATAGGTCAGAGACGAAATTGTTGGCATTAGCCCTTCACTACCAAGGATATATGTTAGGACTCCTAACCGTATGAGGAGACAGAGAGGCGAGGTACATGATAGTTCAATGTTAAATTTTATTTATTTATTATTGTTAACTATGATTTTAAATTTTTATTTTTCATTTGTAGAAACCATATAAATTAAGTAATCTAACTTAGGGTTTCACTTTTGTGTTCATGCAGGATCCATCAGAGCCAAACAGTAATTTGAAGAGGCTCCATTTTGATGATCCACCAGTAGAATAGGATGTCCTAGAAAAATTTGTAGTTATTTCTTATTTTGAGATGCCATATGGCACATTTTCAGATGGTGTATGTCGCATTGTAATATTATATTACAATTCATATTACTAAATATCATACTAATTCTAATATAATATAATAGTAATATTATACTATTATACAATAGTAATATAAATAATAATAATATATTAATACTAATATCATATTTAATAAATACAATACTAATATTACTAAATATCATACTAATATTAATATAATATAATACTACTATTATACTATTATACTATTATACAATACTAATATAAATAATAATAATATAATACTAATGCTATTATCATAGTATTAATATAATATTAATATTATTAAAAATAAATCTATAACAAAAATTAAAAACTGAAATCAAAATTGAAAATAGCTTTGAAATGAAAATGTTGAAATTTCAAATGGAAAGCAGAATTTGGGTGGGACAAATCGAATATCCAATAAAATTGGATATCCAATTAGCCTTGGTATTTGCCTTGGGTTTTGGCTTTGCAATGTCAAACGTGGATGGTCAAACCAAGAAACGCGTTTACCATATTTCCTCTAATCTCCAAACTTTGACCATTTAGCTGACGACCTTTATTCTCCCAAAATTGATGAAACAAAAAGGATTTCTTAAAGAGATTATCAGATTCCCCTTGATATAATTACTATAAAATTTTGATTTCAATAAGTAAATATTACTTATTTTCTAATTGAGTTACCTCTAAAGTCTTGATTGACAGACTGCTTCAAAAATAACTATAACTTTCAAATGGTTTAACCTGTTAGAAATCTGAAAGATGTGTCACATTCTATGCTTCGCCTACTATAAGAAAATTTATTTTTTCAATTTTGTAAATATTAGAATTAGTTAAGGTGGTCAGACACGAGATTTTTTTATTCTGAGAAAGTTGTAGCAGAAAATTCATAATTAATTATTTAGTTGGGAAAAAATTACACAAAAATATGTGTCACATCCAAGCATTAATTTACTACTTATATCTAGAATATTGTGAAGATATCATCATTTGATTATGATTAAGGTGGTTAGACATATACGTACTTTTTATCTTTTTCATGAAATTTTCATACTACTACATTGAAATCTAAAATTTTCAACAATTAGATTAATTTTTTTTCAAAAAAGGGCTAGTAGTTTAGAGCTACATTCAATTTCCTATAGATTCTATTCTTATAATTTTTTGACATAAGGTTGATAAATTGTTCAACTTTTTATGTCAATTTGACTAACCCTAAATTTCTGATTTTTGATTTCCACTTAAGGCCATAGATTGGTATACCACGATCTTGAACATATCCATCACGATTTACTAGCTATGTTTTCACAACACTTTTTTATTAGTGTTAGTGACGAGCAAAGTGACTCATCTTTACAACATGGTCCTAGTTCAGAACTTGTCATTATTTCATCTATTGTGATTTACATTTCTCCTCTTGCATGTTTCCCACTTGTCCTAAACACTATAGACTAAGATGGGTGGGCGCAGGTGATATGTTGGACTAGCTCCTCTTGTGCAGTGAATTCTTTGTGTTTTCTGATTTTTTGCGATGTGCTTCCCATGTGACATTTTTCTTGATATATGTTTTATTTAGGTTTCTTTAAATGACCCTTGTTGATCCATTGGCACAAGGTGATAAAGAAATCAACATGTTTTGACATTCCTCTATTTGCATCTCACTTCTTTTATGTGTTTTTACATGTTATGTCATGTTGTGTATGCGACACTATTTGTAAACATGTCTTTTTTTGTTTGATTGGGTATGATACAAAATGGTAGCTACCTATTCTTTTTGGTTTCTGTGATGCCAACCCAAAGATATTCTTCTTTGTAACTCTTTTGTGACACTCTTCTATTGTGCTTGTATTTTTACTACCTTTGGGGAATGGTGACATTTCATTTTGATATAATATACATGTATTATCATATGATAATATTGACCCTAGAGTTAGTAGATCCCTTCCATGCTTTCATTTTTCATGTCTTCATTTCCCTTGGTTTGTCCTTTCTTGCGTTCATCTCATAGAGAAAATGTTTCTAGTGGATGCATGTATGCTTTGTTAAATCCATTTCTTTATTGAAGGTATTTATAATTTATTTAACATGGGGGTATACAATCTGCTCCTTGAATCAAATTTTACACACACATACAAAATGGTTCAAATCAACCTCTATTTTGGATGGCTAAGGAGACAATAATTTCCTTGTGCTTGTCCTTTCATTGAATCCCTTAATGGAAACTATGTTTTTCTTAAGGATCAATCCTTCTTGTCACATAACCTTTAATGGAGAGAATGCTTTCCGTAAGGATTGATCTTCCTCTTTGTTGATCCCTATGGAGACAAGGCTTTCCTTAGTCCTGATTGCGCATGTCCAATCTCTTAATGGAGACTATGTTATCCTTAGGGACTGATCCTATTTTAATGGGTTGACTAGCCATATTTTACAATGCTTTCTCTTTATGTGATCCATAGTAAGGCAATCCCTTGCTAGGATAGTGGTCATGCCTCTTCCTCTCTCCTTCTCTTGTCTCTCTTCAAGTGATGCCTCTCTTATTCTACTTTTGGAGTTGATGAAGACTTAAGTCACTTGGGGGATTGATATTTCTTTGTTTCCTTGACATTTATAAGGTCATTCTTATGCATTAATCTACTTTAGTGTGAGCATACGCATGTCTCATACTCCTATTAAAGTGGGGGCAAAATGTATATTTCTAAAAAGTGAGCACCCATAATTGGCTACTTTGTTAGGACCTATTAGACCTCATTTTATTGATTTCAAGGTCAGAATGATCGTTATGCTTGATAATAACAACTTGTATTTTCTTTCTCCACCTCTTTTCCTCCAACCCAAAATCACCACAAAATTTTGTCCTATTTTCCATTTTAGAGTTTTCCAATGGCAACTTGTCCCTAGCAATTGGGGCCTACATTCAACCCGGGGCCCAATGTCTGGGTACTGGTGAGATTTTTTTATTTGTGGTCGGCCTCGATCATTTTTGAATCCCAAAGTGATGGAGTAATTATTAAAAGACCTTTTCTCTCATAATTTTGGATATTGTGATGATAGTCAAGCATTTTGGCAGTCAAGTTATCAAGATTTTAAAGCAAGCAATGATAATTAAGCATATGGATTGAAGATTTGAAGGAAATCAAGTCCAAGATGAAGATCTCCAAATCTCCTTTCTTCCAATAACATTCAGGTCTTCTCCAATTAATGCAATTTTCTCTCCCATGATGGCAAACACTTCCAAACACTTCTAGCTCAATCAACAATATCTCTTCAATCAGATATCTTCATCTTTAATACCTGCATACCCCTGCAACCAAACACATATGACACATATCATACATGTTTTAGACTCTACGCATAAGTCACATTAACCACATTAAGTGGGGGAGTCTTATACATTCATGGTGTCTTCAAAGCAATTGTTGATTCACAATCAATATTGCATAGAATGAAGAGTTTATGAACACAAACATAGTGACTGTATCCTTACAATAGAGAATAGACAATTTGCAAGGAATTAAAAGTTTGTTGATTTAAAATTAATTACCTACCAAAATCCCTAAAAATCCTCTCTTACTCTCATTCACACCCACACTACCCACATACCCTTCTACTAATCGGTTGATAATTACAACTCCCTACCAAACCACTTACAGTCAGTTTAATGACTGTTACATTTAGTATATTGTTGTCAAGTTGACAACTCTCCATTCCTTTATCATTGTATTTAACTCTTTGAAGGCCTTTTATGATTCTATCCTAACACTAAAGATATAAGAAATTGTTTTAACATGGGGGCATAGACTTTTAACATGGCTCCTAGTAAAAAAATATTTACTAGATCTACATGTCATATTTCTTCTTTGTTCTTGCATGTTCCATGTTTGTGAAACCTATGCCAATCATGTTGCTCCTTTTATCTTTATATTTCAACCCAATAAGATTCTATGTCCCGGGGGATTGGTGTGATCTTATCTCTTTTATGTCTTGGTGAAAGTCTTTTGATACTATATTATGCTTTACCAAGAGTATGATTGCAAGGTCACACTCTTGCTACAATGAGTCCTATATATAGTATTAACAATTGTATCCTATTACAATTTCCCACTCATTTGGGGATTACTTTGGGGGTTTTCCCTTGTGCTCTTTCTAAATGATTGAGTATGCTTATTCCATGGTGAAATTTGGAAACCTAACACACTCATGAGCATACAAACCAAATTCATGCTAATAGGTGACAATATGTGACAATGTCCTCATGGACTATGGAGATAGGCACCAATGTCCAACTATTTTGGGCTCAAATCTAAACCACTAATGGACATAAGTTTGTTGAGTAGAAAAATATTTCTCATGTGCAGATTCTAGATCTGTTAAAAAGGGATTGCAAATTCATGAAGAGAAGCTTATGACAAAAAAAAAATCCATAATTTGAAGAGAAAAAAAACTTGGTCACCATTGATCTGATCTAGTGATTTTTTGGAAATAATGGAAGGGTGTGTACTGAGAGAGGAGGGGTGAATCAGTACCCTTAAAACTTTTTATCAATTAACCTTAGTAATTTGTTCTTGCATTACCGGTCATATTTATTTTCTACCTTATGCATGTGATATCATAACATAAATGTAAGTACATGTAAACAGTCATAGAAGCATTCATTAAATTCATTGACACATGACACAAGAATTGGTTACGCAGAAAACCCCTGTTAGAAGGTAAAAACTATGGTGGGGATGAAACCCACAAAGCTTCACTATCTTTACAATGGAAGGTGTCAGTTAAGGATACAAGTTGTGATCATTTATGATGATCTTACCCTGTTAGGATTAATATGTTAGACTTGTTAAGTCTACTCTGTTAAGATATTTTGCAATGCAATGTATGTGTGCACTCGGTTAAAATATTTACAATAAGACTATTAAGTCCACCTTCTTGAAGGATTTATTCTATTTGCTACAATTATTAGAGAGTAGACAAGAATACTTAGGACATGATGATTTGCAATCTTGAATTGCTAATTATAGATCCTTTAAGTTCACAAAATTATGTATCACCTAATTGTGATGAATAATACCTCTGTTCTGCTTGGTAGCCTTGAATCTAGTTCTTCATAACTGAATTCTTCCTTTTGTGTCCTTCTGCATGAAACTCTATGTCTGATCAATAGATGTCTTCTGTGGCTACAATCATCATGTTCTTGATTGATTATACATCTATATATAAATTTTTTTTTTACCTAATTAGGTTTTAGACTTTACAAATAAAACTCTACGATCAAAGGTTTACGATTTGACCTTAATCTCCCAGTTTGCATGAATTACAATCAGTTAACTAGTTGCATTCATAAATTATGCTTTTCTTGATCTGCAAGAAATGGTTTTCCAACTAAGCATAAAGATTCTTTAAATATTAAAGTGCTTTAGTTGACTTGTAGTCTCAGATCCACTTTTCTTAGGAATAAAATTGTCTGTTAGTAGACTTGTGGTCATGTTACTCTGTAGACTGGTGCTCAGTTTTCTCTGTAGACTGTGCTCTCAAATTACTCTGTGAGCTATCTATCGGTGATAGTGCTATTGGTGTTCACTGATTTTGGTGATCATTTTTCTAATACTTTTTCATTGACCTCTGCACTTGTCTGTTTCAGTGACCTCTGCGCTTGTCTATTTTGGTGACCTATGTGCTTGTATGTTTGTTGTCACTCAGTGATCATGCAACCGGAAATTCAAAAACCATTTCCTTATATACTAATGACAAAATTATGATCCTTTATGGATTATCAATCCCCGCCTTTGGTATTAGTATCAAAAACTAATATGTGCAAACTGATATATTTAGTATATACACCAAGTGTTTACCTTTTCAATGACTCCCCCTATGTGCATGCCTCGGTATAATGTATGTATATGTTTTCCTTGGTACATTTTCCCTTTTTGCATTTCCCCTTTGGATTTCCCCCTTTTGTACATTCATTTTCCCCCTTTTTTGAAAATAATGACAAAGGTGTAGTACTTGCAGCTTGTCAAATATGTGTGAATGGGATTTATGTATGGCTACCATCAACTTTTCCCATTTCTCCTTTAGGTGGTCAAGGGTCATGTGCTCCAAAATTATTCTAGCGTGCATGTCATATATACTCTCTATGACTGACATCTCTAGGTTGGCAATTAGTGTCTTTGCTGAAGTCATGTGTTGTTGCAGCAATGTGAGATTTGGTAGTAAAAGGGCTTGTAGCTCGGTTACTTCATCTCCAATTTTTATTTGATCCTTTTGTATCTCAAGTCTCAACCATTTAGATTCTATAATTTTCTCATAATGCAACTTGAATGCATTTTCATCGGTTGATAGACCTTGTGCACTAGCATTGAGATCTACATCTATCTTTTCTATCTTTTCACTATGCTCTTTATTGAAGTTCTCTAGTGTGCATAACTTTTGAACTAAGGTAACCACTTCTAAAATAATAGGTTCTAATGTGTTACCAATTCAGACAGTTTTACCTTTTTCTCTGCCACTTCTAGGCTGATTTTCTCGGTGAGCTTGTATTGGTACTTCTCTTCTGCATGTTCCTCTATGACCTTCTCAGCATCCACATTCTGAGTGGTGATGGCCTCGGTCAAAACTAAAATTTGATCAATTATTGGTGCAGTTTGATCAATTTGTGTATCTGGTACTATTTGTAGTAGTATTTCCTTTGTAGTCTCTAGTACCTATGTATTTTTGTGCTCCTTCTTGAGCTTATCCTGTAGTTCCTTCCTTTTTCATAGTTCTCCATATTTGGTTAGTGACTCGGGATCTAGTGTCCTTGGATCATAGTCGGGTATGTCAATAATTTCATCAAGTGTGACCAGAGCTTTACTTTTTTTTTTGGTTATGGTGTTGGAATTAGGGGAATGTAGTACCATAGCAAGTTCCTTCTCTATTTCTTTTGACTTTGGTGATTGCATGGGAGGTGTGGTGTCTTTGGTATGTTGCTTGGTATTGACTTGTTGGTTGGTAGTGGACGTCTCTACATCAACCTTGTATTTATCTGTAGCCTTTTTTACCTCTTCGGTTTCCTTGGTAATGGCATCACTCGATGCTTCTTCTCCACTTCTATCTTTCTTCTCATTTGTTGTATCTTTTTGCTCCCCTTGTTCATCACCTTTCTCCATCGGTGTGTTTGCATCAGACTCAGGTGGTTTCTCCTTTTCTTTAGATATTATATTGATAGCTCGTATCAATAAAGGCATGTGACCTAGTACATTTTCTTGTATAACATCTGTTGTTTATTTTTCCTTTGTTTTCTTAGTGGCAACATTTACATCTTCAACATTCTTGGGATCATCATCAGAATCAATATAATTTATATCTTTTATTGTGATGTCTGGTGTATCCCCTAATGATTTTAATATTTGAGGTACATCATCCATGGCCTTACTTGCCTTTATTTTCAAATCAATTGGATTGACATCCTTGGTGTCATTGATGAAGATATGATCAGGGCTCGATGTGGCCTCCTTTTCCTCAATGTGGGGTGTCTTGGTAAGAGCTAATATCTGCTTGGGTGGATTGAAGATTTCATTCCAAATCTCATTGCTTTATGTATCAATCTCTCCTAATCTTCCCTATAGTACTTTGTATGCTCTCATATTAATAGAAAATTTCTTTGCATTCTCCTTCATTGTTGAATTAATCTCTTCAACTATTGACTCGGGTGGCATGATTGTAACTAAGGATCTTTCCCTTATTAGTTTCTCAATGTGTAAGGCATATGTCCACCTTTTTGGTAACTTATCTTGTAGCTCCTGTGGTATCTTATTTCTGAATTATATGGGTACATACTTGTAAGTAATCATTGCCTCAATGATGACCTCTTCTATCTTATTTTGATTCTCAGGAGATAGAGTTATCCATTTTCTAATCTTAGGATGTGAGATACTTCCTAAGGTGATGATTCCATCTGCAATTTCATCAATTATTTTTTCTATTTTGTTTCTTTCTTCTTGTAGTCTTTGCTCTCTTTCATCTACTTCGGTATCATCCTTATCTTCTTTTCCTCTTATGTATTTCCTACTTTGCCTCGATGTTGGTTTCCCAGTTTGAGTCTTTCTTTTCTAATAAGTCCTCATAGTACCTTTCTTTACTGGTGGTGAATCTACCTCTTTTGTAGTTTTTCTTATGGTCCTTGATGCAGCTGTTACATTTGTAACCTTTGATTTCTTGGTTGGTAGTGCATCTGATTTAGTAGACTCAGAGTCTCTTAACTCTTCACCTTCACCAACAGGTGACTGTCCCTCGGTGACATCTTGTTGTTCTGATTATTCATCATTTACCGATAGTTTCTTATCAAGTATTTTCACCATTTTTGTCTTCTTTTGGTCTATCTTCTTCACTACTAATCCATTCTTGATTCTAGACTTGGCTTCCTCATATATCCCAAATCTTCTCAATGATTTTTACACTAGTTCATTTAGTAAGGCTTCAATAGCCTCTGTAGTCTAATCAATGTTGATCTCATAGTCTAGTGGTGGTAACCATGATGTTCTCGGTAGTGCAAGCTTGATGAGAGTGGTGTTAGTGTCCACCATAAAACATATCTCATCCTTATATTTATCTACTATTTGAGAAAGAATTCTCATCATTTTCTCCATCCTAGTCTTAAATGTGGCAAAGTAGCCATCTATTAACGATGTGAATTTATCTCCTAATGACTTAATGAAGTCACTTACTTGTGTAGTAATGGGTCAGTTTGTGTTCCAAGTGATGTTGTCGATAGAAGGAAAGAAGTTTTGAAAATAGAATAATATGCACATAAGGAGGGAACCAAACTTACATGTATTAGATCTAGCAGATCTAATTGTTCTCATATTTTCTTCCAGTTTCTTTAGTAGCAGCTCAGATATTTCTAGTTGTAGTCCCTTCTTCACAATTTTATATGCAGTATCAACTGCTCCACATGCTATGTTGTTCATTCTTATAGCTTGGAATATTTTATATCCAACCACATATGCACCAAATTTCATCTCAGGGTCGATGATTGAATTAACCTTCAAATCTCTGCCATCCCACTCGGCTTTAGTGAGTTTCTCAATTTATTCTTATTTTGGGTTCTTTAGGGCCTTAGCCTTCTTGGTTATGGGGTAACATGTCACTGCATGGATCACATCCCTTGTGATCAGTATTGGTTTGTCCAACCAAATGTTCCTATCATGTACTCGAGTGAGTACTATGCGAATCTAGCTAGTTTTGAACTCTCTCAGGAATAGTAGGTCATTGGTTAACCCTTTCACCTCAATGTGTTTGTGTTCATCTTTTACTTGTCCATCCTGTCATAGCTTCTTGTAAGCTTCTTCAATCTCAAGATTTCCAATCTCTGCAACCTTGCAGTGGATGTATGCTCAGACATCTTCAATCAACAAAACCCTAGGAGGTATGCTTGAGAATGCTCCTTGGTTGTCGGGTTGAGAAGAAACCTTGGGACAAAATTTGTAGTTGGGCTCTTCACAAGTAGAGTTCTTAATTAGGTTGATCTTCTTGTCCTTCACATTCTTGATCTTTGCGACCCGTTAAGTGGTTGCCATTGTTTGATAATTAGGGATTTTTTGCAAATGAACTGTGAGCTCAGTAAGTCTTGTTACTTACTAGATCTTTGTTGTGAGTGCTTGAATTTTTCAAAGTAGCTTTGAATCTGTTGTAGATTGCTCTACAAACATGTCATTCTTCTTTTCTCTGCTTTCTCTCTTTATCGCTTGGTTAATGAATGAGCTCTTTGTTGCCCTATTTATAGCAAAATATAACCTAAGTGGTGCATTGAATGGGTTACCAACCACTTGGTCAACAAAGCGTAGAAGCTCAGGCAACATACCAAAGTCTTCATCCTCCGTGAGTATACGGGGCTCAGGGTAAGTGAAAAATTAGTTGTAATTTCACATGTTTACTGATGATGCTCAGTATGTATTAACTGGCGAGACTGGATTAATGAAATCATAACAAGTAATACCATAGTGCATCTCCATTCATGCTAATTTGGCATTTTATCAATGAATAGTGGAACTAATGTAAAATACAACTTTGTAGAGTGTAGTTCCATACTTACTTGTGTTTTCTTAGGTGGGGGTTGTGAAATGACCTAATCCATTAGAAGAGATGTCACCAGCTGTATTGCTTGGTCCAGCATTATCATTGTTTGAAGCTTTCCTCCACATTTTATTTCTCATTCTCCTGATGTCTTCAATAGTATTTCCATTTTCAAAAGTGTTTTTCTTTGTCACTCGGTCTTTGTAGTCCTTGCTTAGTTGAACAACCTTATGTTAGTGTAAGCATGACATTCTGGAGTTAGTCGAGTTTCTAGATCTTTGTATCTATTTCCTCATGTAGTATGCAACTATGTATCCATATCTACCATATGATGTGTAATTTACCCATGTGTTGTAATCCCAAACATATGAGTTACCGACTCTTCTCATTTTATAAGCATTTTCTTGCTCTTTAGGTTTCCATACTTGCTTTTCTTTTTCCTGCATTCATGAGATGTGTGGCCATGCATTTTTCAAGTAGGATAGTATTTTTCCATGTAGGAGTCCTTCTTTGGTTGGTTCACCTTAGATCTACATTCATGTGCTTTGTGTCCATGCTTGTTACAATTATAACAATTACCTATGAATGTAGAAATAGTTTTAGGAATACCTCTTGCTTTGATCTTGCAGACATTTGATGTGTGGCCTAGTTTTCCATGGTGATTGCATGACTGTTTCTTTAGTCTTGGATTTTTGTAGACATCCCTTTGATCAGCTTGTTTTGATTATTCTTCATACTTGGTATACCCCAAACCAGTATCGTTGTTGATTCTTCTTTGACCATTTAGAAAATCATCCATTGTTTTTGTACTATCTTCAGCTTTCTTAATCATATCATTATGTTTTTCTTGAATCTTTGCTTAATGTTTTAATTTTTCATTTTCTTCTTTGAGATCACAAATAAATTCCAATTTTCCATTAAGTTCTATGTTCACTCAGTTGGCCTCATGACTCATAATAGTTATTTGATTGGTGATCACAATGTGATGTTTAGTTAGTCTCTATATCTCAGATTCTTTCTCTTGTAACCTTTCAACAATCTTTCTCCTATCATCAATAGCCAAAGTTCTTTCTTGTTCAAATTGTCTAGTATTATTCATAACATCAATCATTCTTACCATCTGTGTCTCTTAACCGATCTGTGGTATTTTAACTTGTTCAGTCAGATGTTGTTTGATTGCATTTAGATCTGTGATGGTTCCTTCAGATGTGTCAGATGTATTACTAGATCCTGATCATGATGATTCAAATAGGTTAGGTATCTCTTTTTCATGATATTCAGTTTCATTGTTGGGAGATGCCATGACTTTTCTCTCATCCAATAACTCTCTCATCTTGATTCTTGCCTCTTTGTACTACTCAAAGAAAATCTGAATTTGAAACTTCTGATTCTCAATATTTATCAAGCCTATACCTTTCCATTGTGTGATATTTTCTCTCAAGTGATTAAAATTTTCCAAATAAGAGATCTAGCTATGATACCAATTGTTGGAAATAATGGAAGGGTGTGTATTGAGAGGGGAGGGGTGAATTAGTACCCTTAATTTTTTTTTATCAATTAACCTTAGTAATCTATTCTTGCATTACCAACCATATTGCTTTTCTACCTTATGCATGTAATATCATAACATAAATGTAAGTGCATGTAAACAATCATAGAAACACTCATGAAATTCATTTACACATGACACAAGAATTGGTTACGCAGAAAACCCATGTTAGAAGATAAAAACTGCGGTAGGGATGAAACCCACAAAGCTTCACTATATGCAGAATGGAAGGTGTTGGTCAAGGATACAAGTTGTGATTACTTCTGATGATCTTACCCTATTAGGAGTAACATGTTAGACTTGTTAAGTCTACTCGGTTAAGAGATTTAGAAACATAATGTATGTGTGCACCCAGTTAAGAGATTTACAATAAGACTGTTAAGTCCACCTTCTTGAAGGATTTCTTTTATTTACTACAATTATTAGAGAGTAGACAAGAATACTTATGACCTGATGATTTTCAATCTTGAATTTCTAATTACAGATCCTTTAAGCTCACAAAATTATGTATCACCTAATTGTGATGAATAATACCTCTGTTCTGCTCGGTAGCCTTGAATCTAATTCTTCATAACTAATTTCTTCCTTTTGTGTCCTTTTGCATGAAACTCTTTGTCTAATCAATAGATGTCTTCTATGGCTACAATCATCATGTTATAATTGATTGTACATGTATATATATAAAGGTTTTGACCTAATTAGGTTTCACACTTTACAAATAAAACTCTATGATCAAAGGTTTAGAACTTGACCTTGATCTCATAGTTTGCATGAATTACAATCAGTTAACTAGTTACATTCATCAATTATGCTTTTCTTGATCCACAAGAAATGGTTTTCCAACTAAGAATAAATCTTCTTGAAATATTAAAGTGCTTTAGTTGACTTGTAATCTCAGATCCTCTTTTCTTGGGAATAAAACTATCTCTCAGTATACTGGTGCTCGGGTTACTCTGTAGACTGGTGCTCGATTTTCTCTGTAGAGTGTGCTCTTAGGTTACTCTGTGAACTACCTGTCAGTGATAGTGCTATTGGTGTTCATTGATTTTAGTGATCACTATGCTAATACTTTGTTGGTGACCTCTACACTTGTCTATTTTGGTGACCTCTACAGTTGTCTATTTTGGTGACCTTTGTGCTTGTCTATTTGCTGTCGCTCGGTGATCATGCAACCGATGATTCAAAAAGTGTTTCCTTGTATACTAATGAAAAACTTATGATCCTTTATGGATTATCAGTGATTGACACTTTTTTGCCATAATTTTGGAAGAATAATTTTTAGGACATCCTAATTTGGAACCTACTCATTAAATCTGCATCAAACACCTCCAGGTCAGTGGTTCCTATTGACATAGAACCATAGGGAACACCCTTGTTGAGGCTTTGTAGGATAAATGAAAGTGACTATTCTAAACAGTGATTTTGAGTTGTAACTTTCCTAGCCTGAGATCTTGTTCCATGGTCTGGAACAAACATACAAAGCATGTATAAGCCCTTTAGAACCTTTGGTGAGTTTATGTAAGGTATAGGGTGTAATATCCATGTTTGAGTCATTAAGTTGAATCAAGAAAAACATGTTAAAAGTAGTAATAGGATGAAATCTAAGACTCCTCTCTTACTCTCATTCATGCTCACACTACCCAAATACCCTTCTACTAATCGGTTAAAAGTTACAACTCCCTGCCAAACCGCTTGCAGTCAGTTTAATGAGTTTATATTTATTATATTGTTGTAAGGTTGACAGCATAGTTGTCAACTCGACAACTCTCCATTCCGTTATCATTGTATTTAACTCTTTGAAGGCCTTTTAGGATTCTATCTTAGCTTCATTTGTGACATGAAAAAGGTGAGGAATAGTCTATAGGTCAACTTGTGGAATTAGGGTTAACTTGTGGTAATAAGGTCTTAATAGACCATCCATGATGAAATTAGGGTCATTAGGGTGATAGTTTCAAAATTTATAAAAGCTGTCAAGTTGCAAGAAAATTTTCAAGCAACATTTCTTGCAACCAATTTGTCAATAAGTGTCATATTTGTTCAATTTTGTGTTCATGAGTGTTGGAAGAATTAATTTATTTTATTAAGGCCTAACATGTCCATTTTTCATTATTTGGGATCAATTTGGGATCAAGAAAGCACTTAGGGAAGAAACCGTTATCCCACCAGAAGTGAAGTTCGTCATCGATGGTAATCATTTTCAAGGAGCAGGACATGGAACCAATACTAGAGGTAAGAATCCTGCTACTCCTATTTTTATTATCAAACCTAATATTCAAATGTCCATTATTATTGAGAAAGAGGACAGCCTTAGGAACTCTACAATCTTTTTGGCAACCCAAGACATCAGTAATCTCCCATCGAGAACCTTCCTCAATGAATGAATGATAAGTGGAATCTTAACCTAGACTATACTACCTAGAGTAAATATCTTGTGAAACTATGCAACAGTCCTGCTGAACCTAAAGGGATTTGTTTCATGTGGTGTTTTCTTCTACATAGTTTGCCACTTAAGAAACCATCTGGAGAGCCAAATTTATGTTCTTTATGTTCTGAACCTGAGTCTATCCTACATATCTTCTTTGATTGTCATTTTTCTATAGTCATGTGGAGCCTATTTGGACTACAACTAAACAGTAACTTTCATATTCTAGATATCTTCTCTCAGAATTTGATGGGATTGGATAAAAGATGCAACATTTTCTGGTCAACTTTGTCCTTTCACATTCTCTGGCATATTTGGAAATTTAGGAATGATGGTATTTTTAATAATAGAAGTAGAGTTCTTACTGAGTCTCTACGGAGACTCATTTCATTTAATGTTGTCTTGCAGGTCACCATGATTTTGTAGGTGAAAGAACACAAAGCACAGAAAGTCCTTAAAGAAGTAAGGAATGTGCTTGATAGAGAGCAGATTCCCTATAAGATGTCTACCAAAGCTGGGGTGGGTTTTGATTATGATATCGCCATAGGGTAGATGCTGTAGAAAGATAAAGGAGTTGTGACTGCACAAGAAAACACCTCAACAAAAACCACTATGGCTGCTAAACAAGAGGAAGGGAATAGTAATTTGACAGGATCAAGCCAGGTACCTCAGGATCAGAAATCATTTGGTATACCCATTGTGCAGGATCGTAGGATTGGATTCCAATATCAGGCACCCACCTTTGAGAGCCCTTTACTACCCTGAGAGGCTTATATGTTGAATTCATACAATGATATATTTTAGGACAACCTGAAGCTTAAATGGGCGGATCATCAAATTCCATTGACAACATGGCTCCCTAGAGAGAGGTTACTTATCAGTGGTCTATAGTTCAAACATTTTGTAATCAGTATGGTTCATTTTTTGCTACATGATAATTTGACTCCCTTTGTAAGAAAAGGGAAGATGTAATTTTTGTAATTTGGTACTTGATACTATTGTAAACACTCGATGAGTTCTCTTTTTTATTATATTATAATATATATTTAATAGAAAAAAATAAAATATTGACTGTTCCAACATTTTCATTTTTTTATTGTTATAGCATTGATAGGGCCTTTACAATAAATTAAATTCCACCAAAAGGCATTGTAATGGTTGGAGATAGGAGTGAAATTCATCTTAGAATAGGATTCATTTGTTTCCATGTAGAATCAGGCAAGTTATTGACATTTTTCTCAATGGCAGTGCCAATAACCTGTAATAGTGCATTTAGTGCAAATTTATATATTTAGCACTTTTAGTGCATTTGACACTTTTAAATGGCTCTAATGGCCAACTTAAAATAATTTGGACCTTATAAGTATTTTAAAAATCTCATCTGCACCTAGGATCCTCAGGGATAACACATGCAATGCGTGTGTGGATTTCCCACAGGATTTGCTGCAAACATAAGCAGTCTCATATCAGAGAAAAGTGAATTTGGGCCTGGGTTTAAAATGGATGATTGGCATACCTTTATCAAGGTAAGTCATGTTCTTTTGTATTCAAAATATATTCATAAACTCCATGTACTTTTCATTGTATGATGTGACAAAAGAATGACATGATTAGTTTATAATTATTGTAGTACGTGCTACCCCTATCTCTCCTAAAGAACTTCGATAATAACATCAAACAAGTGATATATGATCTTGGAAAGTACATGAGGTAAGCAGTGATATCTTTTCACTTTGTTATATATATTTATTACATTCGTAATTTGTTTTTCTTGTTATGTAGTAAATTGTAAAGTCTCGTATTTATATATTTTTGTGTCTTAAATGTCTTGTAGGTGGTTGTCATGTGAAGAAATCCATAAAGAAGATATAAAATATTGGAAGAGAGGAATTCCTCATCTAATGTGTGAAATGCAAAAGTGTCTAGCTTCAACTTTTTTCAATGCACAAGAACACTACCTCATATAACCAATTGAGGAGATTGAATTGTGTGGGCCTGTACACACTCGAATAAGGATGGTTGAGAGACACTTGAAAGTTTTGAAGGCTTTGGTTCGACAAAGAGTGCATCCTGAGGGTTCTATGGTGGATGGATATATGGTATAATAGACTATGGTGTATGTTACTGAATATCTTCATAAGCTTGCAACAAAGATCCATATAGATCGCATTTGGGATCTCGACACCATTAGAAAATTTGAAGCGGAGTACTTGGTGGGGAAAGGTAGATTGAGGAAAGTGAGAGGTAATAAATTATAAGATGTTACTATAATTAATTAATTCTTAATCTTCAAAATTAATCGGTTGTAAGTCATCTATTTTTTGTATAGCTAGTCGAGAGTGGGATGCAATACATTTGTATATTGCAAACAATCAAGATTGGATGACGGTATGGATTGAATGATGTCATCATTTTGGTCACACATTAACATGGCAAGTTGTGTCTTCATTGGTTAAAGAAGCTCATCGTAATGGAGAGTCCAGTGTTACACAAAGGGAAATAGATTTAGCATGTGGTTTAAGATATTTTCATGTACGTATAAATTTTTTAACTATCCATACGCTTATCAACTCTCGATGCAATAGTTTTTACACGTTTGACATATTATTGCATGTAAAACACCGCAAGGTTGTGTTTTGCAATGGTCATAAATTTTGCATCAAAAATTTGGATGACACAAAGAAAACTTGTGATTTTGGGATAAGTGGTCTTTCAGGTGACTAATATTTCATCTAGAAATTACTTACATCCTCGAGAGTCCCAAAATCGATACTATGGCATTTTGGATAATATACTTGAGTGTGACTTTAATTCCTTCATATTAGTTATCTTCATCATCAGACATGCTACAAGTTAATCAAAATGATCCTGATAGAACTATTATTGAACATGACAATGGATTTTCAATGATTAATACAAGGTGGTTTGAGCCAGTTGGGAATGAGCCCTATGTTCTTCCAAGCCAATGTGAGAAGGTATTTTAATCAGAGGTTCCACATAAACCAGGTTGGTCTTTTTTTTTAGACATGATCCAAGAGGAAGGCCGATAAGGTATAATGTGATGGAAGAAGAAGATTATGAACAAGTAGAAGACGATGTAGATGATGATCACGATTGATAGTTAGTTCTGATTAAGTAAAAGCAGGTTTTACAAGGACCCAAAACCTTTACAAAAAAACCAAAGAGTTCAGAAGGTTTTACAAGGACCTGCAACCTGGAATTTAAAGATACACAGTTTTAAAAGCATAAACAGCTATGCCAAAGCAACAAAATAGAAAGGAGCAGCAAGATAGCAAAACGAACATAAAAAAGTCCCAAAGAAATAACAGAAGACAGCAGGGACAACAAAAAACCCAACCAGGATCGTAGAAAGAACAGTTACATCTCTTTAACCATCTCCTCAGCTTCGAGGACCATGATTTGCATGTTATTAACTGAAGTTTTCAGCTCCTCTGTTTCTTTGTCCTCCTTAGGACTCTTTTTCTTAGCACTGGATCTGGTGTGCGATCCCGGTCCCGTCTTCTCCACAATGCTGCTGTCTTTTTCCTTATTGATCATTTCCAGTTTATCCATGAGAATTTGAGCATGACCACAGTAAGCTTTTAGGCTTATGAGAAATTGTTCCCCTATTTTTTTAACAGATGTCTCCAGTCTTTTAACTTTTTTGTGTAAACTCTTAATATCTTCATCCCTGTTGTCCTTTTCCATCTTGTCTTTAATTTGATTTATTTATTTTTCCATAATTTCCACCTTGTTGGCATACTCAGCCTGAGCTTCTAAGTTGCCAACAACATCTCTCATTTCCTTGAGACACTCAGCCACTGGTTTATCCCCTATCCCCATTCTGTTAAGAATTTTCATATCCTCCTGAGTTTTCTCAACTTGATTTTTTAAAATAACCTGATC
>MU223250.1:238575-285969 GCA_018584345.1 Thuja plicata
TTTCTCACCTTTTGACTTGAGGGTCTCCCTGGTGATGCTAATCCTGCTCTGACATCTCCATTTTTATTGCTTCTTGTTGAAACCTTTCTATTTTGCGCCTCTTTATCTTTCTTCCCCTTTTTTTTTTTTCTCCTTTGGTATTTTTCTCATTTTTTCTATCACTTTGCTCTCCTTCAAGAATTTGTGTGATCTCAGTTGCATCCCCCCATTTTGGTTTAGTTGTTCCTGCTAAATTCTGATGTTCCTCTTTTGTGTTCCCCTTCTTGGGTGTAGCTTTCTCTTGATCTTTATCTCCCCTTTTTGGGGTCTCTTCTAAATTTTCTGGACTACCTCTCGGCTCCATCTCACTATCTTTCTTATTGTCCTCATTCTTCTGTATTGAACTTTTGGTTTCTTCCTGAAAATTTCCTTCTCTGTGATAATCATTTTTCTCCTCCTCCGGCTCTTCCCCTTCTTCATCTGCCTTTAAATCCTCTTCCTTAAACTCCCCTTCTTCTATTTGGGTTTCATTTTCTTTTGTTTCATCTTCTTCCATTTGGATTTCATTTTCTTTTTCATTCATTACTTCTATTCCCCAGTCCTTAGGATCCTCTGTATATGATCCTAACATTGTGTTAGTACATTTAGTCTTCACATTAGTTTCTTGTACCTCTTGCTCTTTTCGCTGTCCTTCACTGTCTTTGTTGCTGACTTCTTTAGTTTTTCTCCCTACTGGAATCCATTTCTGAATTTTTTTCTGAGTTACCTTCTCCGGACATTTCTTTGCCCAGTGACTCGCCTTTTTGCAATGAAAACACGCAAAGGGTATAGTTTCATACTCTATAGCCTGTTCCCACATACCCAGCTTAGATTTCAGACTTATTTTTTCTGGCATATCCTTATCCTGCATTATCCCAACACAAATACGGGCATAGGTTAGCCTCTGTCTTGCCGCTGTCACATTGTCTATCGATAATAGTTCTCCAAATGAACTAGCTATACCAACAAAAATATCTTCTAGCCAATATTCAAGAGGCAATCCGTGTAGCTTTATCCATACTGGAACTTGTCGAGCTTTGTCCTCCTCGATAGTTAGTTGATGATGTTCTTGATGCAAATTTTCTTGAAGAAGATGAAGAAGAAGAAGATGATGATGATGATGATGATGATGATGATGATTATGATGCTAATGATGATGATGATGATGATGATGATGATGATGATGATGATGATGATGATGATGATGATGATGATGATGATGATGATGATGATGACGACGACGATGACGACAACGACGTAGAAAGATGACGACAATGATAGTGGTGGTGATGATGTCGACAACGACAATGATCATGGTGATGAGTTGGATGAAGAAGAAGATCAATGACATGAATGAAATGTACAGTTATGTGATCACTGCTTAATCTATTTAATATTGATTTCTTGATAGAAATGTGCAGTTATGTGATCAATGTTGAATCTATTTAATACTGATTTCTAAATAGAAATATACAGTTATGCGATCAATGGTTAATCTAATTAATTCATGATTTACCAATTAAAAGTCATTGTTTTGAAAGTGATTGTTTACATTCTTGTCCTTACCATGTCCTTATGCTCTATTCTAACTGCATTGTTACTGCGTTTATGGTTTATGATGGAACCCCTTTGGTGACGATCCTACACAGTTCCACACAGACACGACATGTTCCTCAGAAGACTTTTAATCTCACAATATTTGAGAAACATAAATGTAGGCATCATGGTGACAATCCTTTGGAGACACAACATAATTGAGGGGTGTTATACCCAGATGATGCAATTCAACCACTACTCCTCCAATTTGAACTTGATACTTTTTAATAGAAAAACCATCCTTATTTATGGTTTTTGGCCCTTACATTGTCAACTTTGAACTAGAGGAGTAGTGGTTGCGTTGCATCGTTTGGGTTTACCACTCAATTATGTTGTGTCTATAAATAATTGTGACCATGATGCCTACATTTATGTTTCTCATCTGTTGTATCCCAAGACCCATTATGAACCTTTACGACCCATAAGAATACATCTTAGAGGTATTAAAGTCGTAAGGGGTCATAAGATGCTCCTAGGAGGGACTAGATGAGCTTCCACCTTCACGTGGTTGGCCATGTTAAGTAGATAATTTCCTTAGGGAGAAAAATTCCCCTAAAGTGGCCTTCTTTTTAACACTAGCCCAACCTGCATCCACACACAACTTATTAGAAGAAAAAATTTGAATTGTTGACTACCCTTATGTATGACAGTGAGAAGGCTTTAAGACTATTATCTTTGATCCATTTCTTTGATAGGACATATGCCTGACTGCCCCTACTCCATTGCTATGTTTTTTTCTCAACAATAGGACATTTGAATGCACCAACTTGCACAAATTTTTGATCCCAAGGCTCCTCTCCCTACGTCCTATCATAATTTCTACTTGACTGCAATTTCTTATCCCAACTAGTATAATGCTGCTCCTTCCACTTGACTTCTTCACCAAAACACAAAACTATGGAATCAAATTTTCTTCCCAATAAAGGACTTAATTTATACATTTTCTCTCTTTGATGAGATAGATAGGTATTTGTGTACCCATCATGTACAACTCTTCTTCAACATTACCATGATCTTCCATGGATTAAATGTCTACAACTCATATGCACAACATCACACAAAACCATATAATGGTATCCTCCAATAGAAAACTTGATCATAACTTGATTCTTAACCAATGAATTTAGATTTGTATCAACCCAAGTTGCATAATAAGGACTAGAATGTGGAAAAACTTTCAAATGAAACTTGTTAACAACCTCATATGAAACCAAATTGTGATATGTACCTAAATCAATTCCAAACCCTCCAATTCTTCAAATTCTTCAAATGTGTGTAGCTACCCTTCCAATGGCCAAAGGTGATAGATATAGTCTATTTATGAAAGATTCAATATGTTTCTTTGGACCAATGTCTTTGTTCTAGGTTTGTACCCTATCACTTATCATGAAAATGGGCAAATCAATAAAGGAAGTACCCTCCCAACAATTCCCCAATGCTCCAAACTCTATACAGTCTCTTCTTATGTTATAAATATCACAACTCTAAGAGTAATTAGACTCAGACCTCCTGCAATAGTAAAAGCCCCAATTTGGTGTTACTAAACCCTGAATTCTAGGGCTTTCCAAATATACAAGGACTTATAGACTCACTTGATGGATGCTACACCTTCACATACATATATCCTAACATTCCAAATCATAAAATGGATTCCTTGTTCACACCAATTAGCTACTGCAATACACTAGAAACCATTTCCATCAACTTTCCTCCACTGTCACGTGGTGATCACCCTTGACTCCCCCTATTCCTACACATTAGTGATCAGATACATATAGATACTTGTTAGACAGAGTCACTCCATGAATATCAGGCCTCTATGTTCATGGAATGACCATTCTCCCTTCCTAGATTCCTAAGCATAGTAAAAGAAATGTCAAAATCTGAAGACTGTCAACAAAAATAGCCTGCAATTGGATTAAAATTTGTTCAAATGTCTTTAAAAATGTTAGGTTTAGTCTCTTGATGGTTATATTTATACAAGAATCAATCTTGATCATACTTCATTCAAGAAAATACTAATCCAATCTAAGAAATAAGAGATTTTATTGAATCTTCAACAACAGTCCATACAACTCCATATCTCTCCCATACAATAGTTGATTTCAAATACAAATAGCTACTAAGTAACCATATCAACCAACTTTTGGTGGTTTTGTTGATTGTTACAATCAAAATCAATTCCTAAACTAGTTTCCCACCAAAAAGCCATATAGTCATTACATCCCATATTTTGAATTTTTTAAGATTTGGAAATAACTTAAAACTAATTAAAACTTGAAAATTATAAACTCCTAAGGTCTTCAAACACCTTGGAGACTTATTATAAGCACTCCTAACCCCTAATAAATCATTTTACTCCCTTTGACACTATTGGTCCACTTACAAGCAATTTGGGCCTTTAGGCCATTAACACAATCTTTACATTGAACTGTCGTTTCGTGACATTGAAAAGCATGATAGGCTCTAATATATTGTAATAGATATGTTTGCCCCTCATATAATCTTTATCCATATTATTTTCCCTCTGATCCTTAGTGAATGTCTTCATAGTCTTCATGTCTTGATTGGTTTTCCTTGGTGCCCCTTCACCATTATCCCCACCTCTAATGAAACTCTTGTCCCAAAAGTTGTTGTGGATTTTCATCCTTTCAGCTCTTGGATCAATCTAAAACTTAGGGAGCAAAAATTCCCCTAAAGTGGCATTCTTTCACACACTAGCCCAACCTGCATCCACACACAACTTATTAGAAGAAAAACTCTGAATTGCTGACTGCCCTTGTGTAGGACACTGAGAAGGCTTTAAGACTATTATCTCTAATCCATTTCTTGGATAGTTACTCTGCCTAACTACTCCTACAACATTTCTATGTTTCTTCTCAACAATAGGACATTTTATTTCCCCAACTTGCACAAATTTTAGATCCCAAGGCTCCTCTCCCTTAGGATTGTCATAATTGCTACTTGAATACAATTTCTTATCCCAACCAGTTTATTATTAAAGTTTCTTATATTTTCAATCCTCCTAATTATTTGTTAATCATATGTTTTGTGCAGAAGAATGCTATACTTTCTACAACTTGTGGATCCCCAAATTATGTTGCACCTAAGGTATAAAAACATGATTCTTTGAATAATTTTAATAATTTGTACAATTCAACACCCCTGAAATCTTGGTTTCTGATATTTTTCTTTTCACAGTGCATAGATTTGCAATGCACAATATTCTTTTCCTTATTGGTTCTCTTTTGGATCTACAAGACTAATTTCCAAGATATTGGATCCTAGACCAAAGAGTGTATGTTGTAAAATTCTCCCTAGATTTCATTCTGTAACATTTTAATTGCAACTCCTTTTTTAATTCATTTTTTAATTTTCTAAACCGATAAAATATTGTTTTGGGTTGAAGAGGATATAAATAGAAAATATTTGTGAAGATCCAAGGTTTAAGAAAGACTACAACTATGCTTTGAAACTTCAGGATGATGAGGACATTACTTTTGATGATACACATCTTGATGCTGGCAACATACAAGTAAGCATCTTCTTATTATATTTGTTTCTTTTTACCATCTAAAATCTTTAATACCTGTACAGATTAATTATATCATGCCAAGAGGGATCAAGAGATCCTATGCATTTTAATAGGTTTGATTGGCCAAGTACCATGAGGGATCAAGAGATCCTATGCAATGTAATAAGTCCTAATTATAAGGCCTAGTGACCTAGGATGAGTTATGAATCCTATGGATAACTGTGGTCAATTGGACATGGGTTGGGTATTTGTGTGTTAGGAGAGGTTGAATTGATGTTGTTAACATGAAATCTTATTGAAATAAACCTTGGTTAGTTCTTAGGATCTATTTTTGCCATTTTTGCAAATGTTGTCAAAAGTTGTCAACAACTTTGCTTGCAACAAAAGTTGCTAATTGCAACTTTTTGAGTTGTTACCCAACGTTCATAACCAGTGATTTTTTTTAGTGGCTAGTATTCGCCAATTGGCTAATTTTTGAAATTTGAGAATCCAAATTTGGCTAATAATTCAAGATTTAAGGTGACCTAAATCGCCAAACTTTTACAAAATTCTATTTTAGAAATATTTAAATCGCCAAATAATTTATTTTATTAAAAATTTGAACTCAAATATTCGCCTAATATTTGATAGATAGTTAGATTCAATTCGCCTAAATTTTATCAGTTATTATAGAAATCTAAATTAATTCACCAATAATATATCATAAATTTGAGTTATAGTAGGGTTGTGTCACCAATATTAGTTGTCATTATTGATTTAAAATATAATCTAGTGATCTTCATTATATTCCATGAGGCAAAAATGCTACTATCTTATTTGTAACGCTTATTGGGGCTAAGATTTCCTTTGGATTGTTGATAAATCAATGACACTAAAGAAATTTCGGGTCCTATTATAATAATAAAAATAATGATACATTTATCTCACACAGTACAATGAGGATTATTTGATTATATTTTAAATAAATGGTAGCAGGTAGATACTATATAGTTCCCTTAAAGCCATCAAATATTTTCATAGTTAGCCTAATAATTTTCTATAAGAACTCCATTTTCTTTAAATATTATTATTTTCCATGGTCATTAATAAAATTTTGATTATTGCTTGAGATTCGCCAATATTTTCTACAAAAAAATTGTGATTAAAAAATATTCGCCAATACAAATAATTTGTTTTCCCAAAAAATTGAGAGATTCGTCAATAAGAATTAAAAAAAAAATTAAATAAAATGAGAGATTCGCCAGGATTTTATACATTTTTCTAGAGGGGGTTTCTTAAAGTTATCCTTGTTCATAACCACCTCCACTCGGTTGGAACTGGTGGGAAGCATGTTAAAATTGTGTCAACAATCGAAGAGAAAGGTCGTTGACGAGAATTGTAAGAAGAAATTGAAAAATTTGAATGAAAATTGCATTTTACCGTATATTTGACTGCTATTTTGTTGTGCCCGATCCTGTATGGATTCAAATAACAAATATGATTTGATAGAAAGTTAGGAATGTTCCTTGGCTTTCATTTGCATCAAAACAAAGGTCTCACTTGAGATCAAACAATAAGGATTTTTGTTTTAAAAGGTTTTGAATGTAAATAAGGTCTTCATAGACCAAGAAAAGATGTAATAAAGCCATAATGGCTCATATATATAATAGGTAGAACTAGTGAGTTAATAAGCCCTAGTTGGCCTAATAGGGGTCATAGGTGAAAATTTACAATAAGATAAGGGAACTGGTACTTTTAGGATCAAACTTATGTATTCAAGGATAATACAATCCTTTTGGTTCAATAGGATAGGTCTAAGGTCAAGAAGACAAAAGCTGCAAAATTCAAATTTAAATCCTAACAACTAGTTGGAAAAAAAGCTAGTTTTGGTTGTTATAGTTCGTTTGAAATTTGGGAAGAATTAGGTAATCATTGTGATTGATTTTTAATACCTATAAAATTCCTTTGAATGCATGGGGAGTCATAGAGAGGAAGGAGGAGAATGTAATGTTTCAGTTTTGCAAACTAATATACATTGTTTTCTTGCAATTCTTGTAAAATTTTGAAACTATCCATTAACATTTGATTCCTTTGTCATGCCTTTATGAATTCAATTTGATTCCTTGTCATTCTAACACCTTTTGCAGAGGTTATGGGGTAAATGATTTCATGATTTGGTGAATAGGTAAACAATCACTTAAAGGTGTAGGGCTCTAGTGTGGATGCTCCAAGTGAAGGGGTAGGAGGGCTTGATTGAATCAATTGAATTTATAGAAGAACTATGAAATAGTTGATAATTTTCTTCTTTCTTGATTACAGGATAACTTTAGAATTTATCTTTAACAAAAATCAATATTAATAATGATATATTATGATGTTGAATGTAGCCTCCAATGTTCATTGCTTGATACATGGAAAGAGAAGATGAAGAATTGATGGTGAACGATGGAGAATTGGTTCACCTTAAAGATACAGAACGTTCCAACAATGAATAAGTACCTGGAACTTTTTGTACCAAGACACGAGAATTGAGTGCGCAAGGTTCTACTGATTGATCCATCACAGAGGTAATTAATGTATTATTCTTCAATTCATGTCAATTATTCTTCAAGTCATGTTAAAGTATGTTGAAAAGGGTATCAAAAACCATAGAGAGTTTGTCTTGTGCTTTGTAAAAGTTGTAAGAAATCCATTAGGTGTAGTAGACATTTTGGAAACTTTGGGTGTTGGTTGTTGCTTGTGATCCCAAAACTTGTTGAGACCTCTTTAACCCACCTTGTATAGACCTAATACATCCACATTGGTCATTGGGAAGGTTTTTGAGGAGTTTGTTAACCATTTTCTATTTGGAGAGTTGAAGGTACCTTGTATTTTCCCTTATAAGTATAACCTAGAATGATTTGATTCCCACTATATTTACCACTCTACATCACTTAGTGTCTCAATATTTTGTTCACTCCACAATTTCACTACACAATGAGTCAGGTAATGATCCTGTGCAAATGTCACCTCATTCCAGGTCAACCCCACCTATATTTCCAACTTCAATATCAAAAACATGCATCATGAAAACATTCTCTATTACACATCATATTGGTAGATCCCTCTTTTATCTATCTCTTTTGTTATGTATTTGTCTCCCTTGAAGTGATGTTTTTTGCGGGTGTTTCATAGTGTTATCATTTTCTGTAGTGAAAGATGAACATGAGGATGCGCCAGAGGCAACTACTGGTGATAACATACCATCATTACCTGGATCTTCAAGTATTGCTTGTGCGGTAATGTTGTAGGCCACATTGGTGGTGAGCGACGAAGAATTAATTCACCTTAAAGATACAGAATGTTCCGGTGACAAATAAGTACTTGGAACCTTCTGTATCTTTAAGAGAATCAACTCTCCATCACTCACCATCAATGTGGCCTACAACATTACCGTACTAGCAATAAAGGAAGATCCAAGAAATGATGGTTTATTAACACCAATAGTTGTCTCTGGCACATCCTCATGTGCATCTTTTGCTAAAGAAAATGATAATCACTATGAAACATCACAAGAAAGAACACTTCAAGGGAGACAAACATGTAACAAAAGAGAGAGAAAAAGAGGGATCTACCAACATGATGTGTAGTAGAGGATGTTTGCATGCTACATTTTTTCAGCATTGAAGTTGGTAATACAGGTGGGATTAACCTGGAATGAGGTGACATTTGCACAGGATTGTTACTCGACTCATTGCATAATGAAATTGTGGAGTGAACAAAAGATTGAGACACTAAGTGATGCAGACTGGTAATTGTGGTGGGAATCAAATCATTCTAGGTTAGACTTATAAGGGAAATACAAGGTACCCCAAACTCTCCAGATAGAAAATATTTCACAAACTCCTCAAACACCTTCCCAAAGACCAAGTTGGATGTCTTAGGCCTATACAAGGTGGGTTAAAGAGGTCTCAACAAGTTTTGGGCTCACAAGCAACACCAAATACCCAAATTTTCCAAAATGTCTACTACACCTAATGACTTTCTTACAAGTTTTTGAATGCACCAGACAAACTCTCTATGGTTCCTGATACCCTTTTCAGCATACTTTAGCATGTCTATCATAATTTTGACACTAACAGTATTCTTCCGACGCCACTTTTTGATAGGAATGCTATACTATCAAGAAAATTACCATCATAAATAACGATGTTTATCCATCAGACATTCTACTCTACAATGCCAACATGCATCGAGAACGCTATACTACTGATAGAATAACCATCACAAATAATGATGGATAACCGTTGGACATTCTAATATTTTGACACACATTTTCAACGGTGATGTTATACAACCAACAAAAATACCACCAAAATAAATATTTTTTATCTATCAAAAATTATATAGTTCCAATGGAGATACCATACTGTCGATGACAAAGAAGGTCAAACCTTTCACTGGACAACTGTCGGTTTGTGCCCAGGTTTAGGTTGTGGAGCCACCAGACCGAGATCACAAAGATTAGACACAATCGAACACACCCAAAATGTTTTATTCAAAACTACCAGATACAATTTGTCATTCTAAAATTGTCCTTCGGTATAGGTTGACTTTCTAACCGTATCTACCATTTTCTGCTCAAATTTTACACACAGGTCCATCATTTGTTTTTCTCTCTATTTATTTACTTTTCTGCTCATATCTTCCTGTATTAGTTTGTTATTTTATACAAATTTTTTAATATATCACCTTAGTGACTTTAATTACATTTACACATCCTTATCATTTTCATTAATTTATATTTTAGCTGAGGAATCTTTATCCCACTTTGCATTTGAGTCTCCTCTCAAAACTAGTGAGGCGTCTTCCTTCTAAAATGTGTGATTATTGAAAAGGAGAAGTGATCTGGTATACATATTTCATTATTTCCTATTATCCCAGTATATATTTTTGGTGAACCTGACTTATTACATACTTTTGATGTGGTAGTTAGATTCTCTTGTTATGCATTTAAGATCTATATTGTATGTTATATGCATTTATATATATTCTAGTGATTTTTGTAGAGATTTTGCACTTCCATATCTAGATCTATATTGTACGCATTGCTATAGTAATTTTCTACTTCATCCTTTTCATTTAGATCTCCTTTCTATTCAGTTAGAAATCTAGATTTGTGTTGCATGTTTTACAAGAGATCATTAAATTTCATATCTAGATTCACTTTATTCTCTTTAGCTCAATTTCATATCTCTCTTTCAAATCTTGTAATTGTATTAGAAGTATCCTCTATTTCATTCTCTTATGCATGAGTGTCATTACTTTGAGTCCTACTTATAGCATTCTAGTTAGGAGATATCATAGACTTATGGGAACTCTTTTGATCTGAAGCCTCCCATATTTCCTAGAAATCTTAATGAGATCAACATACATCCTAATGGAATCTATCCTATTATGGAGAACAACTCTTCTCATTCTTCTCATGCTGAAGATGAGGCCTTAAGTATCTCTCCTATGCAAATCGAAAAACTTTCCATCGACCTTGAAAAGTTTAAGCAATGGTTAGGAAATGAAAGACCAAGGAGTAATTTTTAAAACACATTTTCTCTCCTAATTTTGGATATTGTGATGATAGTTAAGCATTTTGGCAGTCAAGTTATCAATATTTTCAAGCAAGCAATGATAATTGAGAATTTGGATTGAAGATTTGAAGGCAATCATGTCCAAGATGAAGATCTCCAAATCTCCTTTCTTCCAAGATCATTCAAGTCATCTCCAATTAATGTCATTTTCTCTCCCATGATGGCCAAGTACAGGAATTGTCAATAAAGCAAGAAGATCTTTCCCTCATTCTTCTCTCTGGTTCATTGCAAGTGATTTTCAAGCATATCTACATTCAAGATCTAGGAGTACAATTCATAGATCTATGCATTTTTGAGGACATCCTTGATTCTACATTAAAATACAAGAGAAAATATTTGGATCTCAAGCACATTTCAAGCATCTTCATGGGTATGAGAGAATTGTACATCCATCCATAAGCATTTATGCAAGGTAAATCTACCATTTTCCTTTTTACACACTTTCCTTTATGCAATTTCTTTCCATTTCCAAGGTCGATTCCTAGATAGAGGTTTGACCAAGGAGGGCCCTTTTATACAATCCTTTTTCCTATTTTTTATGTGTGTAGGAAAATGTTGTGGAGCTACCAGAGTAGGATCATGAAGATCAAACACAGTTGGACAGACCTAGAAAGTTTCAGTCAAATCCGTCATGTAAAGTTTTTCATTCTCGAACTGTCTCAAGGTAAAGGTTAACTTTTGAAATCTACCTACCATTTTCTGTTCAAATTTCACACATAGGATCGTACTCAAATCTACTTTCTCATTCTGTAGTTTTGTGCTCATTATATTCCCATATAAGTCTGTTATTTTCAAAATTTCTACAAATTGTCTGATAGATCATGTTAGCTACTTTAATTACATTTACACATCCTTATCATTTTCATTAATTCATATTTTTGTAGAGGAATCACTGTCCCACTTATCGTTTGAGTCTCCTCTCAAACCTAGTGGGGGATCTTCTTTCCAAAATTTGTGATTGGTGAAAAGGAGAAATGATTTGGTCTACATATGTCATTGTTTCCTATTTTCCCAACACACGTCTTACTAAAAAAACAAGAAGATTAATTTATAGAAAAAGAATAAAACAATAAAAATAAATCCTACTCCCTTCTGGTTTAGACAGTAATTTTTTGGAACAAAATTACTTGAAGTGAAAATATTAAATATTTGAAAAACAAACCCTCCTCTTTTATGACAACAATTAATAGCTAATTGCCTCGAATAATTTTAAAGTTAGAAACTTCTTCACACGAATTATTGTGGCCTCCACCTCTCTGAAATTTTTTTTCCTTCAACTTCAACCAGTAGACACACAAAAACATATTGATTGATTACAAGCAACAAACATATACATATCGTAAAATAATACAATAGGAGAATTTCCAGATTCATTTTTAAACCCTACTAAATTTTTTGTACATTTCTTCTCACTTTGTAGTGATATAATAAATCACATATCAATGTATAAATATGTATCCAATAACATCCAATAAATATAAATTTTAACACTTTGAATTTACCACGCTATTGAATTCTTATTGTATAATATAATTGTAACACTAATAATTTAATTTGATTATTTATGAAATGTACAAACAAGCTTCTTAACAATAACCTTTTTTTTCCCTTAGTATGTGATTGAAGCGAAAAACAAGGGATAATTAGAAACCATAGGAGTCATTCACATGATTTAACACACATCACACCTATGTAGATTCACACTTTTTGATATTAAATACGACACTTAAGAAGTTATATTAATTGCACATAGGGGTAGGCCTTACAGTGATAACTTGACGATTGATCGAATTCTTTGTTTTACACTTAAGTACAAACTTGTAAAGTAGAATTATGCACTTTCCCAATCTCCTAGAGATATCAATGTTAGAGAATAATTGCTTAAGAAGATACTTCTTAGTGGGAACTTGACTCTTTAAATGTAGGAAGTAGTGTCTTAGTTTACAGTGATCCAATGATATGAGTAAGATGTTGTTTCTCCATTACATAATATCGAGTTTCATAATTAATAAGACATCTAATATAATAGATGACTCTTTATTTTTAGTTATCATCATACTGAACCAATAAGGTTGCTAAATCATTGGAAAATTCTCAGACATTGATTAGAAAGGGTTTGCATTGCATAGCTAGGATTAGGATGGGAGGATTATCTAGATAATTTTTGATGGAATCAAAAGCCTCTTGAAGTGCACATCTTTTCTTAGGACTCGTGTGAAACTAAGGGTGTGATCAACCAACTAAGAAATAAATATTTCTATGGCTTGAACCTTTCCTTACAGAGTAAAAAATTGAGAGGTGTTTTTAGGCAAAGTCATGTTGACAATTGCATCAATATCATTCATATTGACTTCTATCCCACATTGAGAGATAATGAGTTCCAGGAGTTTCTTAGCATCTTACGTAAAGAGATACTTGAGGGTATTCAATCTTATTTTGTATAGGCAAAGTTGTTTGACGATAAGTAAAAGGTTGTTAACATGATCTTGATGGGGAATTTACTTTACCAAGATATCATCCACATAATCTTCCAAGTTCTTATGGCCAAAATCAAGTAAGATAATTGTCATTACACATTTTAAAAATTAATACGAATCTAAGTGTAACCCAAGAATTCAACCATGAAGGAAAATAATGCATGGTCTACTATTGAATCAACAAACATATTGATATTAGGAATCTAGTAAAGTCATCTTTCAAAAAACCCTCATTCAGATCTAAATAATTGATCTATATTTGATATCCAAGTCAAGTAGCCAATAAGAAATATTTAAGTCCTACTTTCTAGAGCTTCTCTACCGTAGTATTTACAAATAAAGTGACCTTAGTATTGAACTTTTAATTAATCTACTTTACATGCTTGGCACCAGGACATAAAACTATATTATGAACCACAGTGGAATCATTAATACGAGGCATATATTCATATGACTAAGAAAAAACATTGGAATACTGATGTAGAAGATTGGCATGTGAATTTTTTTATGTTATAGAGAGACACTTACCAATATTTACAATCTTCTTGGGATATTTTAAGTCCACAACGATGTTGATAATCTCCCCCTTAGAAAGTGTACTAATGTCTTCAAAATGTGGCATTGAAGAATTTTCACCCAGATGAGACAAGGTTTCCCCCTCGTCAACATCTTTAGAAAATTCTCCAACGTATTTATAATTTTCATAGAAATTAGGGAATCATCATTTATGATGGTAAGCTAGTAGGCTAGCATTTAAGCACCTAGGAATTCTTCTAGGGCTTCCTCTCAAGAGAGAAAAATATTGTGGAACTTCCATGGAGTATGTATTGTTGTCAATTTAATTAGGGTTAATTAGATCAAGAGGGAGAGGGTCAATAGTAATCATGTTTACATTCAACTATGGTTTTCCCTTGCAGGACATGGTGCAGTATCCAAGCTCAATGGCACAAAGCCGACCAGTTCTAGAGAAACTTGAAGGAGCCATAGAGAAAACAATTATTTTTTAATAAATTTTAGTCTTTGAAGAAGGTAGATCCACATGTGATAAATGTTTAGTAGATTTCAGGATACAAGGGGACACCTCTAGGAGATCGTCTAGGGAATCATCCAACATACCAAATTTATCCTTCGAGAAGCCCTTGTTAAATGCACCAAATCCTTGAAGAAAAATATTTAAGAATGAGGTATTGATGTTTAGTTCACCAAAATGTAGTAGGCTATAGGATCTACTACTGTAGTTTCCTAAATTGTATCCCTAAACAATTTTGGTCCTTATTTATGCTCTATTTTAGTGTATAGGGATTCCATGCCAGTTATGGTTGATCTAACCTCAATTTTACACACGTTTTCAAAATCCCCATATAATATTTGACCCCCGACAAAACTCTAATATGTATTTGGCTAATATAGGGAAACTAGGTAAGTATGGAGCAACTCCACTAGCCCCAACCTAGGAGTAATCCCATGTCGCGACTAATAGGACCAAATTTGAATGTTATAATAGTTTTTTTTTATTTTAGCGAGATCCTTAAATCCTCATTGGCCTCCTTTGAATTTTGAGCTCCAAAATATTTAGGTGAGGTATAAAAGAAAATCTACCTCCCTCATTTCGATAAGCATCTCATCAAAGTATTATATGAAACAAGCAATCATCAAGTCGACATCTCTCTCAAGTAGTTCAAGGAGAAATCAAGGCAATTCAACCAATCAAGTTCAAATTAATTAAAGTATCAAGCATGGAGGACAAGAAGTAATTCCTAGCTTCTTTTCTTCCTCTCATGGGCTTACACAAGGTGATCCTCTTTTTCTATTTTTGTTCATTTTCATGCCCGCATCTTTAGGGGGATATATTCAGGACATGTCATGTGCAATAGATTGAAAATTTTAACTCCTTCTTAACATATAGTTTTTTCTCACCAACAATTCATTTATGATATTATTCTTATGGGGGAGACTTCCATTTTGGAAGCCAAAGTTTTGCAGGACATTGTTCAAGTTTATGAAGGTGCATCTCAGAAAGCTATCAGTATTCAAAAAAGTTTCATCTTCTTGTTGAGTACACTAGATGGTAGACAAGAGAGGATCACAAGAATCTTGGGGTGTAAAATTGAAGCTCTTTTTTTCAACTTATTTTGGGCTCCCACTTTGTGGAAATGAAGTTCCTAATGTGTTTTGGAGAAATATGATTGAAAGATTTCAAGCAAATTAATTTGATGGCTGTAAAGGAATCTCCTAACTTACGTGGACAAGCTTCAACTCATTAAAGCCTCTTTGAAAAATTTGTCAATTTATTCTATGGGTCTTTTTAATTTTCCTAAAATAAATTGTCACCAAGATTGAGCAAATCCAGAGGAATTTTGTATGGTCTAGATCAGAAATTAAGAATAGATTGTATCTTGTTGCCTAGGATCAAGTGTGTCTACCCAAAAGGTTGGACAGTTTGGCTATTCTTAAGATCAAGGAGTTTAATAAGTCTTTTTCTTGGAAAGTAACTTTGGAGAAGTTTTATAGCAAATAATGATTGGACCAAGATTGTTCATGATAAATACATTAATGGCTATGTATACTTTCAAGAGATGTTGGTTGATGAGAGGCTGATGACGTTGTGCTCTACATTATGGAAATACATTTATGGAACTAAGGAGCTTCTATTGCAAGACTTATATTGGTATCTTGGGGCAGAAAGAAGGATTCAATTTTGGTATATTGATAGTTGGGAGAAGCTCCTTTATCTTCTATCCCAATGTTTTCCCAATTTTGGGATGCTTGTATTTTTAGATTTGGGTGCTAGGTGGTTGATTATATTCATGAATTTTCTTGGGTGAATTTGAGGGAGGTGGAACCTTCGCTTGGGACTATTCAAGATATGTTGAATTTGGTTCATATCCCAATTTTGGATTTAAATGATGAGTTAATTTGGTCTCTAACTCCTGGTGGTAAGAATTATGTTTCCATGGCCTTTTAGTAGAAAATCAAAGACTTGTACCCTATGCCTTTCTGGGAGTTGGTCTGGAATCTGAAAATTTTCCTGAAAACCAATATTTTCTTTTAGCTTTAGGTTCAAAATAGAATCTTGACTATTAACAACATCCGCAAGAGGAGAATGGACATTCCCAATTGTAGTTTCCTTTTCTTAGAAGACGTGGAAAGTGGTTTTAATATTTTATTTTCCTATAAGTTTGCAAGGGAGGTATGGTCAATATTTTTTTCAGGATCTAGTCGATCTCTTGGGTCTTCCATAATTATTTTTGTGAAATATTGGTTTCAGTGGAAGCCCCCTTTCTCAAATCATTTTTTGATTGCCCTTTAGGATCTTAGGTTGCCCTAGATTCATTGGGGTCTTTGTAAGGAAAGAAACAACCAGGTGTTTAGAGACAAGGTGTGTTCTGTTGATGTTGTGGCCTATAAAATTGAAATGGTCATTAAGGAAAATTTTGAGGTTATCTATTGTAATTATAACAGTTATGGTCCTCATTTGAGAGCATCAGTGGAAGAGTGAAATATTTTTCAAGCTCAGAATGTGAAATAGGACATTACCCATCCTCTTATAAAAAAATAATAACTCAAGGGATGGTGTCACGTGGATACCTCATCCCTTTGGCTAGAAAAACCTTAATATGGATGTGGTAGTGAAGGGTAATCCTGGTCCTATTGGTTGTGGGGGAGTTATCCGTGATAATTGTTGGTAAACAGATTTTTTTTCACTTTAACTCTTAAATACCCAAATCTTAAAGAAACAATCGAATACAACAGTTGGGAAATGTAACTAAATAACTAATTTCCCTCTGAATTTGAAGGTACAACTCCCTTAAGTGGTTAATCTTCAATGAATTTTGTTCTTTCCTAATCTAAAGGGGGTTTTTTCTTAACCTGAGAACAGAAGAGGCAATCTGAACTAGGCCTAGATAGGAACTAGTTCAGGCAAGTAAGTTTGACTTTCTATCTGGCCAAATTTCAAAAAATTATAAGTCATATAAGATCCTAAAATTGGTAATGAAAGTACTGATAATAAAGATATAAAGGCAAAACTGAAAGATCAATGATAACTCAATGATGATGAATCAATCTATTTCATAAGAAAATTTCTCTGAATATGTGGATGACACCCAGATTTCCCCTTAATTAATCGTATCAAATCATAATACAGAACTTTAGTTCAATCTTGAACTGTAAAACCAATTTAAAGAAATGTTAAAATTGACAGAAAGATAAATGCAATAGAATAGATAAAATATTGGCATACAGACATAAATGAATTTGACTCAGCAAAAATGAAGTTCTTCGCACCAAAATTTAGTTGACCTTTTTATTGATTTTCAAAATAGTACATATAGATTTTCAGAGTTTGACCGTTACAAAAAGAGGTAATTGAAACGGTTCAACTTCCCTAATGAGAAATGATAAACTAATGTTTATCCATTACAAATTCTATCAAAATTAGTACAAGAGGGAATATTTGTGTTTCCATTTTCTTCCCCTTATCTGTTTTTTCCCTATAGGCGATGACAGCTGTAATGACCATAATTAGCTTTTCATGTCTATTGATATGGACATTGGTATATCTGATGATCTGACTGGAATGATCTTTGGTTAGGTTCTTAACTGCATCTACTCAATCCTTCAACTCTTCCATAGCTTTATAGATGCACCCACTCAACTATTGGAGTTTTGGCACCCTATCTAAATGAGAAGAAGACTGTTCTGCCAGCTTATCCATATAGTTGTTGAATGATTTATGCATGTTAGTCACTTTGATCATTTCTTTCCCTTGACTGCTTGTCTATGACTCTGTGCGAAGGCCTTGGAGAAGTTTAAAATCCTTGTTATGTTCCTCTTTGATTTTAACATCTATCTATTGTAGCCCTGCTTCGGCTTGAATGATCATTTCAGTCTTAAACTCCAGGCTTTGAAGCCATTTGATCAGAGGCTCATCTCCTTTCTGCAAGATCTTAGCTTTTATTGTCTCCTTTGTCTTCATTTTAACTGCTACATGTAGCATGAATATGCACTTCTGACACTTTACCCTCTCTGATGTGAGAGTTTGCAAATTCTTTTCAATGTAGTTTCTCTCTTTCTCCAACTTTAGCAGAGTGTCACCCAACTACTCAATAACTACCAACCCTTCATATTTTAGCCTCTCAATCCATCGTTTACAAATTTGCCCAAAATGTATGTCTTCCTGCAACTTGGCTATGATAGCTTGATTCTTTGCAACATTGGGGTCAAAAGTGGTTTGGGTGCTCGGAATGCTGGCAACTAGAGTAACTAGCTGTATGATAAAGTTAGTTAGTTCAACGACCTCTTCTTTAAGTTGGACTTTAGCAGTCTTGAGTTCCTCGAGCTCTTCTTCAATTATAATGTTGGTGGATTTCCACCAATCCACCTTAGTATCATGGCGAGCCAGTCCCATATCAAATGACTATAGCTCAAAATTAGCAGTGGTCAAATCCTCTATCCCGCCTTCTTTTGTGGGCTTTGCTACCTCCATGGTGAAGTGCCCTATTTTTGGGTCTTGGCCTAATGTAGATAGAGTCTTTTCTTTCTTCACCTTTCTCATGGTAGCACTTGATTGTAGGGCCCGTGAGAGAGTATCCTTGTTGGGATCTCCTTCTTCTATCCTCTTCCTCTTGCGCTCTAAAGTGTTCTCTATCCAAGGCTCTGCACTAGTGACTGTGGTGGCAGAGACCAATTCTTCTATGAACAGCTTCCTGATGACTGGAGGAGTAGCTTTAGGACTAGAAGCAAATGGATTCACTGAGGTAGGGGAGGAGGAAACCAATTTAATAACTTGAGCTGCCTTCTGTTTCTTTCTAGCCTCTTCATCTCATTCTATGGCTGTTGTGCTAAAACTATCTTCACCCACTTCCACCATGACAGGAGACACTCACCTTGGATTATCTTGGGTTGAGGTATCACCTTGTGTGCCCACAGTGCTGACTTTGGCTAGTTGCTCTATTTCTATACTCTTGACAGGCTCAGTCATAGACTTAACTAGTTCTGTAGAGACCGCTTCTTCTGTGGAACCAATGATAGGGGCTGAGCCATCTCCACATGTCTTGTCCAATAGAATCATCTTTCCATGAGGCTCATCACCTCCAACTGATGGTTGAGTTAGCTCCTTGGCTACGATTGGGATAGTTGCTGAAGATGATGCAGGAATACTCCTGGTCTCTTTTGCTAGAGTTTGTCGAGACAAAGGCCTCCTTTTTGACCTCTTCCTCCTGCCTTCCATCCATTCCACCCATTGCTTTGTCCTTCTGTAAATCCCACCCATGAAGGTCTCCAAGTCATAAATAGCTTGAACTAGCATGGTTTCAGAGCTTATAGGAAGGGGATTAATCTTCTCTATGTATGTATCATCATATATGTGCTGGCCGTCATCTTCTATGCCTTCAACCACAATCTTAACTTTGAACCTTTTAATTTGTTCAATAGTTAATCTTGCATAGAACCAATCCCTGCTTTCTAGATCGTCTTTGCAGTTGGCCCAGTAATCTTCTATGTCATCGATATGACGAATAGAATGAACCATTTGTAAGTAATCTTGGGCATAGTTCACAGGATCATACTATGGCCTTAGAACATCATATGTTTCAAATTGAAACTTCTTTGAGAATTCTTTCAAAACATTCTTCGCATCGGACCGGGATGCACAGTTGTAGGCTCAATAGTCATTGAGAAATTGTAGCCTTTCTTCTGAGCACCCACACAAATCAGGTTAACTTGGACTACTCATCGCATCACTTCAACCAGCATGATGATGTCGTCAGGCTACATGTGTAGCTTCAGAGGGAAATCGTCGAATCCTGCAAGATGAATGTATGAGAAATTTGCAAACTAGATAAAACAGGCTCCAAATTGATTGATGAATGCCATGGCTTCTGGAGAAAATATCCTTTCTGGGCAACCTTGTAATTCCCTACACAATCTCATTTTAAATGCATCATTAACTTTGAGATATTCATTATAACTGTTATGTAATTGTAAACAGGGGAAGAACTCATAACTCTTAACATCTTCCAGGAAGTCTTCTAGCCTAGGAAGTCCTGGCCAAAGTTGAATTGTGGCTAAGATATATAGCAAAACCGAGGACATATAGAACTCATTATGATGCTTAGCTCTATTTAGGGTATTTGAGAGGTTTTCACTCACCATATGAGCCCAATCAATGAAATTATTTTGAGAGCAAATCACCTGAACCAGGAAGAAATGGTGCTCAATGAAATTAAGTGCATCACTCTCACCTCTGATCTTGTGGAGAAATACCAGGATATCCACAATTTATAGCTTCAGGTTTGTGTCGTATAGTGTTTTGGGCAGCTTTCCCTTGGTGCTCCTCGACTCGTGGAACCATGTATTCATTATCTCTTTCTTCCACACAGCCTTCTTCACTACATATTTAGTAACCACCCGATTATATGTCATCTCCAAGTATTTGGCTTGGTCTGGAATACGAAGGGATTTTTGGATGGATTCACGGTCAATAGATAGTAGTACCATATCATCAGACAATAGAATTTGCTTAGTGTCTAGATTATAACGAGCTATGCATTCTCTAACAAGCTCTGGAGCTTGAATTGCAATAGGGAAGCCATCGGCTTCAACCAACCCACTCTCCTTTAGCTTTTCAGCAATAGGGTGTATCCTCTCAGCATTCAACCTATTGTGAAAACTCTGCATATCAAAGAATCTCAAAGAGGTATCCATGATTTCATGTCAGTCAGAATTAATGTTGTTCATCCCATCGAACCCCATAAATTTGGCTGCCATGCTTTGATAGATTTGAATTAGAACTTATGAATCTATCTAAGGAAAAATGAAAGCAAGAAATAATTGTTGCCAGAGGTTTCAATTCAGACAATTTTTCAAATACATGGTAACTCTTGTCTGAAACACTTCACTGATCTTATAACTTCTAACTTCTTACCGTTAATGACCGACTTTCGGCACCACATGAATGAAGAGACTTAAGCATTTATGGAAAATTTTGTTATGAAGCAAAACGACTTTATTTGAATTAATTAATTTACCTCTATGAGCCATTAAGAATCATCTTTTTACTTCATATAACTGTAACGGTAAATTTTTGGAGGCAGCGGATAATTACTTTTCCACTTCTCCTTTGGATAGAGAAACACTGTTGGAGCACTCCTTATTCAAAAATCCACAATAGAGAAATTCTGACTTGTTAAAATATTAAAATGACATGTTACGATTTCATCTGCTTTCTTTATACCTTGAACCCCCTCGTAGGTTGATCTTTCTTTACAAATCTTGCATATGAAAATCTCGTGGAAGATGCATCTTACAGGTTAAAACCTGCCTATTGAGGTAGCGGAGAAGCTACTTTCCACTTTTCCACCGATAACCTTTTATCTCCGATTTCTCATTATTGGATCACCTTGTTGGCCTGTAGGGATTCATTCTGAATGCCATAGTCTTTCTAGCCTCAATTATCTATTTTCCACTTCCTCTAACCATTGAGACTTTAAGAATTGTTGAATGCAGAAAAGGCACTCTGTGAGTGATTATCCGCCCAGGAGAAGCCCAAAACCAATTTTTCACCGATGAAAAAAGATGAAGTATCAAAGCTAAAGATTTGAGAATTACATAAGATCAATGTTAGGAACCTTTGAATCGTGACCTTTATCGGATTTGGGAGCTTAACCTACCCAATTTGACATGATCCCGGATAACAACCCCCAACTTAAAAGGGAGAAGGCAATTCAGGAAAATCTGATAAACGTTTCCCTAGCCTAAAGGGAAAAACTAGACTTAGACTCATGACTTGCATGATGTGTTCAAGACCACTACTACACACCAAACATCCATTTTTCTCTAAAGGTATGTAGAACAAAAATGGGGCAACAATCGTAATAATAGGCTTGTCTCAGCAGTGGCCCTCCCTTTAGGAACTTAGACAAACCATTTTTTTGAGGCTTTTGCATCCTATCTTGGTTAAAAAATGGCCAGAGATATAGGTGTGGATTGAAAGTGATTCCCTTAATATCATAAATTATCTTAAGGGCATTTCTCACCATAGTTGGACAATTAATTCAATCGTCAAAGATTGTATAAAGATGCTTGGGAACTTTGAAGAGTATAGTATATCTCACATTTACCGTGAGGGGAATAGTGTGGCGGACAACCTGAAAAACATAGAGGTTGATTCCAACGATAGAGAAATAAAATATCCTGGTGAATTTGAATTTTCTCCTCTATATTGATGTTGATGGATGTTAATTTAATTATCTCCTTGGCAATGATGCTCACATCCGTGTGAGAAGGAGTTTGTAGGCTAGCCTCATTATACTTAAGGCAGATGAATTTTTTTATCATTTTTATTTTATGCATGCCATACTGGACTGGTTTTTAGACTGGTAGGGTTCACACATTAACAATGTGGGGGTACAAAAAGAGAACAAAGTTGATAGTTTATGATGGATGGCAGAATATGGAGGCAGTTTGGAGTGTTATTTCAATGGGAGGGTTGACTGGTTACATGGTGAAACTTCAGGGTGCTGATACCCTAGTTACAGTGGCTTTTTATGAAGGCCATAAAGATGGTACTTGGCCTTTTCAAAGTGACTTTAGTATCATTGTCATTTTTTGTGGCCACGTACATCTCTCATATTTTTTGTTCCTACACATTTGCGTATGGTTTAAGTGCACTGGTCAGTTTTAGGTTTGATTCTCCTTTACTCTAGAGGTTTGGGTATGTTTTTTAGATTTCAGTAGGAAGAGGGTATTTTGTGTGCAGTTTATTCTTTTGTTTAATTACATTTAAACATCCTTATCATTTTGTTTAATTTATATTTTAGCTGAGGAATCTTTATCCCACTTTGTATTTGAGTCTCCTCTCAAAACTAGTGAGGCATCTTCCTTCTAAAATGTGTTATTGGTGAAAAGGAGAAGTGACTTGGTCTACATATTTCATTGTTTTCTATTATCCCATCATATGTTTTTAGTGAACCTGACTTATTACATACTTTTGATTTGGTAGTTAGATTCTCTTGTTATGCATTTAAGACCTATATTGTTTTTTATATGCATTTATATCTATTCTAGTGATTTTTGTGGAAATTTTTCACTTTCATATCTAGATCTATATTGTACACATTGCAATAGTAATCATCTACTTCATCCTTTTCATTTATATTTCCTTTCTATTCAGTTATAAATCTAGATTTTTGTTGCATGTTTTACATTAGATCATTAAATTTCATATCTAGATTCACTTTATTTTCTTTAGCTCAATTTCATATCTCTCTTTCAAATCTTGTAATTGTATTAAATATATCCTCTATTTCATTCTCTTATGCATGAGTGTCATTACTTTGAGTCCTACTTATAGCATTCTAGTTAGGAGAAGTCATAGACTCATGGGAACTCTTTTGATCTGAAGCCTCCTATCTTTCTTAGGAATCTTGTTGAGATCAACATGCCTCCTAATTATATCTATCCTATTATGGATAACAACTCTTCCCAATCTTGTCATGATGAAGATGAGGCCTTAAGAGTCTCTCCTATGCAAATCAAAAAACTTTCCATCGACCTTGGAAAGTTTAAGAAATGGTTAGACAACAAAGAGCAAGGAGTAATTATTAAAAGACATTTTCTCTCCTAATTTTGGATATTGTGATTATAGTCAAGCATTTTGGCAGTCAAGTTATCAAGATTTTCAAGCAAGCAACGATAATTCAGCATTTGGATTGAAGATTTGAAGGCAATCATGTCCAAGATAAAGATCTCCAAATCTCCTTTCTTCCAAGATCATTCAAGTCTTCTCTAATTAATGCAATTTAATCTCCCATGATGACCAAGTAGAGGAATTTTTAATAAAGCAAGAAGATCTTTCTTCATTCTTCTCTCTGGTTCATTTCAAGTGATTTTCAAGCATATCTACATTCAAGATCTAGGAGTAGAATTCATAGATCTATGCATTTGTGAGGACATGCTTGATTCTACATTAAATTCCAAGAGAAAATGTTTGGATCTCAAGCACATTTCAAGCATCTTCATGGGTATGAGAGATTTGTACATCTGTCCATAAGCATTTATGCAAGGTAGATCTACCATTTGCCCCTTTACACACTTTCCTTTATGCAATTTCTTTCTATTTCCAAGGTGAATTCCTAGATAGAGGTTTGACCAAGGAGAGTCCTTTTATACAACACTTTTCCCTATTTTTATGTGTGTAGGAAAATGTTGCGGAGCTACCGGAGTAGGATCGTGAAGATCAAACACAATTGGACAGACCCAGAAAATTTTTGTCCAAACCATCATGTAAATTTTTCTATTCTCGAACTGTCCTAGGGTAAAGGTTGACTTTTGAACTCTACCTACCATTTTCTATTCAAATTTCACACATAGGCTCTTCCTCAAATCTAATTTCTCATTATGTACTTTTCTGCTCATTATATTCATGTATTAGTCTGTTATTTTCAAAATTTCTACAAATTGTCTGATAGATCACGTTAGCCACTTTAATTACATTCACACATCTTCATCATTTTCATTAATTCATATTTTTGCAGAGGAATCACTGTCCCACTTATTGTTTGAGTCTCCTCTCGAACCTAGTGGAGGATCTTCATTCCAAAATTTGTGATTGGCGAAAAGGAGAACTGATTTGGTCTACATATGTCCTTGTTTCCTATTTTCCCAACACAAATGTCTTACTAAAAAAAAAAAAAAATTTAATTTATAGAAAAAAAATAAAACAATAAAAATAAATCCTACTCCCTTGTGGTTTAGACAGTAATTTTTTAGAACAAAATTACTTAAGGTGAAAAAAATTAAATGTTTGAAAAAAAAACCCTCCTCTTCTATGACAACAATAATTGGCTAATAGCCCCGAATAATTTTAAAGTTAGAAACTTTTTCCCACGAATTATTGTGGCCTCCACCTCTCTGATAATTTTTTGCCTTCATCTTCTACCAGTAGACAAACAAAAATATATTGATTGAGTACAAGCAACAAACATATACATGTCGTAAAACAATACAATAGGGGAATTCCATATTCGTTTTTAAATCCTACTAATTTTTTTGTACATTTCTTCTCATTTTGTAGTGATATAATAAATCGCATATCAATGTATAAATATGTATCGAATAACATCCAATAAATATAAATTTTAACACTTTGAATTTACCTCGCTATTGAATTCTTATTGTATAATATACTTGTAACACTAATAATTTAATTCGATTATTTATGCAATGTACAAACAAGTTTCTTGACAATAACATTCTATTTTTTCCCTTAGTATGTGATTGAAGTGAAAAACAAGGGATAATGGGAAACCATAGGATTTATTCACATGATTTAACACACATCACACCTATATAGATTCACACTTTTCATATTAAATACGATACTTAAGAAGTTATACTAATTACACATAGGGGTAGGCCTTACAGTGACAGCTTGATGTTTGATCGAATTCTTTGTTTTACACTTAAGTTCAAACTTATAAAGTAGAATTATGAACCTTTCCAATGTCCGAGAGAGATCAATGTTGGAGATTAAGTTCTTAAGAAGATAGTTCTTAGTGGGAATTTGACTCTTTAAATGTAGGAAGTAGTGTCTCAGTTTACGGTGATCCAATGATAAAAGTAAGATGTTGTTTCTCCATTACAGAATATCAAGTTTCATAATCAATAAGAAGACATCTAATGTAATAGATGACTCTTTATTTTTAGTTATAATCATACTGAACCAATAAGGTTGCTAAATCATTGGACAATGCCAAGACATTGACTAGAAAGGGTTTGAGTTGCATAGATAGGATTAGGATGGGAGGATTATCTAGATAATTTTTTATGGATTCAAAATCCTCTTGAAGTGCATATCTTTTCCTAGGACTCGTGTGAAACTAAGGGTGTGATCAGCCAACAAAGAAATAAATCTTTCTATGGCTTGAACCTTTCCTTACAGAGTAAAAATTTGAGAGACGTTTTTAGGCAGAGTCATGTTGACAATTACATTAATATCATTCATATTGACTTCTATCCCACATTGAGAGACAATGAGTCCCAAGAGTTTCTTAGCATCTACCGTAAAGAGATAATTGAGGGTATTCGATCTTAGTTTATATACCGTAAAGAGATACTTGAAGGGATTCAATCTTATTTTGTATAGACAGAGCTTTTTGAAGATAAGTAAAAGGTTGTTAACATAATCTTGATGGGTAATTTACTTTACCAAGATATCATCCACATAATCTTCCAAGTTCTTATGGCCAAAATCACGTAAGATACTTTCCATTACATATTTATAGGTTGACCAAGTGTTTTATGACCCAAACAACATAACCACATAGAAAAATGTTCCTTGAGTGGTTGTAAAGTCTATCTTGTATTAATTTTAAAAATTAATACGAATATAAGTGTAATCCAAGAAGTCATCCATGAAGGAAAATAATGCATGGTCTACTATTGAACCAACAAACATATTTATATTAGGAATCTAGTAAAGTCATCTTTCAAAAAACCCTCACTTAGATGTAAAACAATATTATGAACCACCCTCACTTTACATGCTTGGCACCAGGATGTAAAACAGTATTATGAACCACAATGGAATCATTAATATGGGGCATATATTCATATGACTAATAAAAAACATTGGAATACTGATGTAGAAGATTGGCACGTGAATTTTTTCCCTTATAGAGAGACACAAATATTTACAATCTTCTTGGGATATTTTAAGTCCACACTGATGTTGATAATCTCCCCCTTAGAAAGTGTACTAACGTCTTCAAAATGTAGCATTAAAGTATTTTCACCCAGATAAGACAAGTTTTCCCCCTCGTCAACATCTTTAGCGAATTCTCCAACATATTTCTAATTTTCTAAGAAACAAGGGAATCATCATTTATGATGGTAAGGTAGTAGGCTAGCATTTAAGCACCTAGGAATTCTTCTAGGGCTTCCTCTCAAGAGAGAAGAATATTGTGGAACTTCCATGGAGTATGTATTGTTGTCAATTTACTTAGGGTCAATTAGATCAAGAAGGAGAGGGTCAATAGTAATAATGTTTATGTTCAACAATGGTTTTCCCTTGTAGGATGTGGTGAAGTATCCAAGCTCAGTGGCACAGAGCTGACCAATTATAGAGAAACTTGAAGGAGCCATAGAGAAAACAATAATTTTATAATAAATTTCAGCCTTTTAAGAAGGTAGATCCACATGTGATAAGTATTTAGTAGATTTCAGGATACAAGGGAACACATTTAGGAGATAGTCCAGGGAATCATCCAACATACCAAATTTATCCTTCGAGAAGCCCTGTTAAATGCACCAAATCTTTGAAGAAAAATATTTAAGATTGAGGTATTGATGTTGATTTCACCAAAATATAGTAGACTAGGGGATTTACTATTGTAGTTTCCTAAATTGTATCCCTACATAATTTTGGTCCTTATTCATGCTCTATTTTAGTGTATAGGGCTTCCATGCCCATTATGGTTGATCTAGCCTCAATTTTACACATGTTTTCAAAATCCCCATATAAGATTTGAACCCTGACCAGACTCTAATATGTATTTGGCTAATATAGGGAAACTAGGTAAGTATGGATCAATTCCACTAGCCCCAACATAGGAGTAATCCCATACTGCGACTAAAAGCCCAAATTTCAATGTTATAATAGTCTTTTTTTTTAAATTTTAGCGAGATCCTTAAATCCTCATTGGCATCCTTTCAATTTTGAGCTCCAAAATATCTAGGTGAGGTATAAAAAAAAATCTACCTCCCTCATTTTGATAAGCATCTCATCGAAGTATTATAGGATACAAACAATTATCAAGTCGACATCTCTCTCAAGCAAGTCAAGGAGCAATCAAGACAATTCGACCAATCAAGTTCAAATTAATTAAAGTATCAAGCATGGAAGACAAGATGTAATTCCTAGCTTCTTTTCTTCCTCTCATGGGCTTACACAAGGTGATCCTCTTTTTCCGTTTTTGTTCATTTTGATGCCTAAATCATTAGGGAGATATATTCATGACATTTCATGTCCAACATATTGAAAGGTTTAACTCCTTAACACATAGTTTTTTCTCACCACCAATTCATTGATGATACTATTCTTATGGGGGAGAGTTCCATTTCGGAAGCCAAAGTTTTGAAGGACATTATTCAAGTTTATGAAGGTTCATCTGGACAAGTTATCAGTCTTCAAAAAGTTTCATCTTCTTTTTGAGTACACCGGATGGTAGACAAGAGAGGATCACAAGAATCTTGGGGTGTAAAATTGAAGCTATTTTTTCCACTTATTTTGGGCTCCCACTTTGTGGAAATGAAGTTCCTAATGCATTTTGGATAAATATGATTGAAATATTTCAAGAAAAACTCACTCGCTTGAAAGGAATCTCCTAACTCACGCAGATAAGCTTCAACTTATTAAAGCCTCTTCGCGAAATTTGTTGATTTATGCTATGGGTCTTTTTAATTTTTCTGAAAAAAATCGTCACCAAGATTGAGCAAATCTAGAGGAATTGTGTATGGTCTAGATCAAAAATTAAGAATAGATTGTATCTTGTTGCCTAGGATCAAGTGTGCCTGCCCAGAAGGTTGGGAAATTTGGCTATTCATAAGATCAAGGAGTTTAATAAGGCTTTTTCTTGGAAAGTAGCTTTGGAGAAGTTTTACAGCAAATAATGATTGGACCAATATTGTTCATGATAAATACATTAATATCTATGTATACTTTCAGGAGATGTTGGTTAATGAGAGACCGATGACGTTGTGCTCTACATTATGGAAATACATTTATGGAACTAAGGATCTTCTATTGCAAGGCTTATGGTGGTATCTTGGGGCAGAAAGAAGGATTCAGTTTTGGGATGATTGGTAGTTGGGAGAAGCTCTTTTATCTTCTATCCTGATGTTTGCCCAAATTTGGGATGCTTGTATTTTGTGATTTGGCTGCTATCTGGTTGATTATATTCATGGATTTGCTTGGGTGAATTTGAGGGAGGTGGAACCTTCACTTGGGACTATTTAGGATATGTTGAATTTGGTTCATATCCCAATTTTTGCTTTAAATGATGAGTTAATTTGGTCTCTGACTCCTGATGTTAAGTATTATGTTTCCATGACCTTTTAGTAGAAAATCAGAGACTTGTACCCTATGCCTTTCTGGGATTTGGTCTGGAATCTGAAAATGTTCCTGAAAACCAATATTTTCTTTTAGCTTCAGGTTCAAAACATAATCTTGACTATTAACAACCTCCGCAAGAGGAGAATTGATATTCCCAATTATTGTTTCCTTTTCTTAGAAGACGTGGAAAGTGATTTTCATATTTTATTTACCTATAAGTTTGCAAGGGAGGCCTGACCAATATTTTTTTAAGGATCAGGTCGCCTTCTTGGATCTTCCGTAATTATTTTTGCAAAATGTTGGTTATAGTGGAAGCCCCCTTTCTCAAATCATTTTTTGATTTCCCTTTAGGATCTTATGTTTCCCCACATTCATTGGGGTCTTTGGAAGGAAAGAAACAACCAGGTGTTTAGAGATAAGGTGTGTTCTACTGATGTTGTGGCCTGCAAAATTCAAATGGTCATTAAGGAAAATTTTGAGGTTATCTATTGTAATTCTAATGGTTGTGGTCCTCATTTGAGAGCATCAGTGGAAGAGTGAAATATTGTTTGAGCTCATAACATGAAATAGGACATTTCCCGTCCTCTTATAAAAAAAGAAGAACTCAAGAGATGGTGTCATGTGGATACCTCATCCCTTTGGGTAGAAAAATGTTAATATGAATGTGGTAGCAAAGGGTAATCCTGGTCCTACTGGTTGCGGAGGAGTTATATGTGATCATAATGATAGGCTTGTCCCAACAGTGGCCCTCCCTTTAGGAACTTAGAAAAACCATTTTGTTGAGGCTTTTGCATCCTATCTTGGTAAAAAAAGGGCCAGAGATATAGGCATGGATTGAAAGTGATTCCCTTAATATCATAATTGTCTTAAGGGCATTTCTCACCATAGTTGGACAATTAAGTTGATCGTCAAAGATTGTATAAAGATGCTTGGGAAATTTGAAGAGTATAATATATCTCACATTTACCATGAGGGGAATAGTGTGGCGGACAACCTGACAAACATAGGGGTTAATTCCTAAGATAGAGAAATAAAATATCCCAATGAATTTGAATTTTCTCCTCTATATTGATGCTGATGAATGTTAATTTAATTATCTCCTTGGTAATGATGCTCACATCCATGTGAGCGGGAGTTTGTAGGATGGCCTCATTATACTTGAGGCAGATGAACTTTCTGATCATTTTCATTTTATGCATGCCATATTGGCCTGGTTTTTAGACTGGTAGGGTTCACACATTAAGAATGGTGGGGGGGTACCAAAACAGAACGAAGCTGATAGTTTATGATAGATGGCAGAATGTGGAGGCAGTTTAGAGTCTTATTTTGATGGGAGGGTTGACTGGTTACATGGAGAAATTTCATGGTGTTGATACCCTAGTTACAATGGATTTTTATGAAGGCCATAAAGATGGTACTTTGCCTTTTCAAAGTGAGTTTAGTATCATTGTGATATGAAGAGTGAAGGTGACATTAGATGGGATTCTTATTAAGAACAAAACATATATAGCTACAATAGAATATTTGATCAGTGAGGATCAAGTGTTTGAAGCCAGAACATAGATCCGAATCAGCAAGGACAGTTGTTTTATCAAACAGGTCAATTCATTGTTACACTCTAACAATTGTAGCAGTGATATTAAATCTCTGAACAGAGTAGACTTAATAGTCTTTTGTAAATCATCTCACAAGGTGACATTTCTATATTGAAGTATTTAAAGACCTCTTAAAAGGCCACTCCTTACAGGGTGCTTTAAATCCTCTAACAGGGCCACACCTAGCAGTGTGTTTTTGTAACCTTTAACAGGGTTGGCTCCTAACAGGGCTCACTTTAGAAGAGTGAAAAACAATAACTAGTTGCAATTGGTGGTTTTTCCCATATTGGGTTTCCATGTTAAATATTGGTGTCATCTGTGTTAATATTATTTTCTTTATGCTTTATGTTTCTGCACATAATCACTAAAGGATAATTACATTGAATATCTTAAGATAATTTGTTCTTCGAGTTACAACAAAATATCTTAATTAACTGAGTGACAGTGATATATTGTTTAAGAAATCTAAGGTACATGGATTTGTTTTTGTGGTAACTGATTCACCCCTCCCCTCTTAGTTACTCAACTCATTTCCAACAAAATGTTCCAGCAATGAATAAGTACCTAAAACGTTCCGTACCTAGATACAAGAATTGAATGCGTAAGGTTCTACTGATTGATCCATCACAGAGGTAATTAATGTATTATTCTTTAGGTCATTTCAATTATTCTTCAATTCATATTAAGTATGTTGAAAAGGGTATCAGAAACCATAGAGAGTTTGTCTGGTGCTTTGGAAAAGTTGTAAGAAAGTCATTAGGTGTAGTAGGCATTTTGGAAAATTTGGGTGTTGGGTGTTGCTTGTGAGCCCAAAACTTTTTGAGACCTCTTTAACCCACCTTTTATAGACCTAAGACATCCACCTTGGTCATTGGGAAGGTGTTTGTGAACTAATTTCTATTTGGAGAGTTCAGGGTATCTTGTATTTTCCCTTATAAGTATAACCTAGCATGATTTTATTCCCACTACATTTACCACTCTGCATCACTTAGTGTCTTAATCTTCTATTTACTCCATAATTTCATTACAAAATGAATCAGGTAATGGTCCTGTGCAAATTCCACCTCGTTGCAGGTCAACCCCACCTATATCACCAACTTCAATGTCTAAAACATGCATCATGCAAACATCCTCTACAACACATCATATTGGTAGATCCCTACTCTCTCTCTCTCTCTCTCTCTCTCTCTCTCTCTCTCTCTCTCTCATTATGTATTTGTCTCCCTTTAAGTGATCTTTCTTACAGGTGTTTCATAGTGTTATCATTTTCTGTAGCAAAAGATGCACACGACGATGCGCCAGAGGCAACTACTAGAGATAACATACCATCATTACTTAGATCTTCTTGTATTGCTAGTACAATAATGTTGCAGGCCACATTGGTGGTAAGCGATGAAGAATTAATTCACCTTAAAGATACAGAATGTTCCAGTGATGAATAAGTACTTGGAACCTTTTGTATCTTTAAGGGAATCAATTCTTCATTGCTCACCATCAATGTGGCCTGCAACGTTACCGTACTATAAATACAGGAAGATCCACAAAATGATGGTTTGTTAGCACCAGTAGTTGGCTCTAGCGCATCCTCATGTGCATCTTTTGCTATAGAAAATGATAATCACTATGAAACACCCGTAAGAAAGAACACTTCAAGGGAGACAAACACATAACAAAAGAGAGAGCAAAAGAGGGATCTACTAATATGATGTGCAGTAGAGGATGTTTGCATGCTGCATGTTTTTGGTATTGAAGTTGGCAATACAGGTGGGTTTAACCTGAGGCGGCGTTTGTACAAGATCATTACCCGACTCATTGCGTAATGAAATTATGGAGTGAATAGAAGATTGAGACACTAACTGGTGCAGAGTGGTAATTATGGCGGGATTCAAATCATTATAGGTTAGACTTATAAGGGAAATACAAGGTACCCCAAAATATTTAAATAGCAAATGTTTAACAAATTCCTCAAACACCTTCCCAAAGACCAAGTTGGATGTCTTAGGTCTATAAAAGGTGGGTTAAAGAGGTCTCAACAAGTTTTGGGCTCAAAAGAAACACTGAACACCCAATTTTTTGAAAATGTCTACTACACCTAATGGCTTTCTTACAACTTTTCCAAAGCACCAGACAAAATCTCTATGGTTTTTAATACCCTTTTCAACGTACTTTAGCATATCGGTCGGGATTTCGACACTAACAATCTTCTTTTGATGCCACTTTTCAACAGGATGGCTATATTATCGATGACATTACCCTCATAAATAACGATGCTTATCCATCATAAAATCTACACTACGATGCCAACATGTGACAAGAACGTTATACTACCGATGAAATAACCATCACAATTAATGATGGCTAACTATCAGACATTCTAATATTCTGACGCCCATTTTTTATGGTGATGTTATATAGTTGATGAAAATACCGTCAAAATAAATATTTGTTATCTGTCTGAAATTATATAGTTCCGATAGAGATACCATACTTTTAACAGAAAAAACTTTGGAACTTTCACTAGACAACCGTAGGTGACTCTGCAGTTTCGACGCTAGTGTCCGACGCTAATGAATTAATATGATAACTGTCGAGAATGCTATACTTGCGACAGGTATATCGTTAGACATTTCTAATAGAAAAAAAAAATAGTAGTCATTTTTGACGGTAAGAGTCATCACAATGGCGATGGTTACTATTTGTATGCACCCTAAAATGGTCGCCTAGACTATGGGCCCCCATTCTTCAAAATTATCAAATGACAGAATCAATTTATCAAATTCCTGAATCAATGCTTTGCAATATTTTCAATTCAAATCAATTTTCTTGATCAAATTGTAATTAACTCAATTATTTCAATATTTCCTAAGGTTTGATCATTTCATCAATAATCTTATTCAATTAAAAGAAAACATCCCTTTTAATTAAATGAAATAATCTGTAACTACTTCCCCTTCTACTAGGCTGTAACTCTTGATAAATAAATCCTTCGTTGTTTTCTCTTGTTGGAGTTCTTCTCATTAAGATAAAAATGCAACTGAATCTGCAATAAAACCTTCAAAATAGAGTCTCTAGGTGCTGGAAAATACCTTCTAAAAGGTTGAAATACTAATGTTCACACCAAAACAGCAATAAGAAATAATAATGTGAAAAACATATCAGGAACTGTGAAGTAGTTTGGGTCCCACCGGGCGTGCGAAAAACTATTTTCAATCAGGATTGCACCTTTGGCTTTGATAATGAAATATAGCTATCATATTGAAATGTGGAAACGTTCTTGTTGGTGAGGAAGAGAATGTATCTACAGATTCTATGCCGGTTCCTATTGGATTTGGAAATATCACCTAAAACTAAATGTGTATGTGGGAAAGAGGTAGAAGGATAACATGAATACCTAAAACTTAAAGAGGTGATACACCAAACAATTTGTTTGTAACTTCGAATGAATCAACATGAAACACAAAAAGAGCGATGGCTCTCAATTCTCAGACAAACATGTAACTACAACAATGATTCTATGCAAGGATCTGAAATCCTTAGCTTTGAAAGGGAAACTAGGTTTCACCAATTTTCAGCAAGGAACTAGGACTCACAAGCAAAGACCTATAATAACAAGTATCAAGATTTGAATATGTAGCAATGAATAAAGCTTAAATGAAGGATAACACAACCTAAAAGCAATAAAATTCACAATATTGCACTTCAAACCAATGAGAAGGAATCGTTGTATCAATATAATCAATGTTGTCAAAACTCTGCTACAAAATGCCCTTACAATACATTCGCAAGTTTGCAATGTGCAAGAACATGTGAAGAAAAAAAGGTCCTCAAAAATGAGGTGAAAGTACAATGATATAGGCATCAGATCTCATGGGTCGGATGCATGAGAAAACTCCACCAAAAGAGGCACCAAAATGCTAGAAACTGAAGTATAAATGCTGAAAAAACTCCTCCAAGCCAAGTGCCACTGAAAATCAAATCCAAAACTGCCTCAGAACTACTCATCATCCCCCAAAATATGCAAAACTATAGGGGATCGTATGTGAGGAGAAATCCCACCAAATCAGGGTCATAACTGTTGTAAACTGTGATCAAACTGCTGTAAAAGACTCTCCAACCGACACTAACTGGTAGGTATCTCTAAAACAACTCCAAACAAGCCTCAAAATGTTGGAAACATGCCTTAACAACAATACAACTAAGCAAGAACAAAACCACTTTCCTAAAAATGAGCATGGGATAGATAGTCAACTGTTGGTCAACTCAACCCTAACTCAAAACCAACTCCTAAAAGATAGTCCTCTATCTTGCACTTTTGACAATTAATAATAGTTGCCTTATAACATTGACAAACTATTATTATTGTTTACAATAAAGATGTACAAGACCCTCTCTAAACTATTTATTTATTAATTAATTATTAATCGATTATATTTTGATATATTTAATCCTTTAAAGTGAATAGCCTAAATATTCACTTAAAAGATTAAATATATCATAATACATTCGTTAATATTTAATTAATAAACAAATAATCCTTTCAAAAGATATATTCATTTATTAATAACAATTGTAAAATAAGATATTTAATTTTAAAGTGAATAATAAACCTTACTCATTTAAAATTAAATATATTAGATTATAATTATTATTAACGAATAAATATAACTTTTGAACAAACACAAGAAAGAATAAAAAAATTATAATTTCTTTAAAAAATAATAATATTGAAATTAAAAAAATATATAATTTAATAAGTATTTAATAAATAATTCTTATTAAATTACTTATCTTTTGAATTTCAATAACATTGTTATTTAAATAAATTACAAATTTTAAACAAAAGCCTTATTTAAACAAAACACATTTCTTATTAATATTAAACTTTATAAATTAATGAATATTAGTAAATAATATTCATTAATTTATAAGTTAATATGAATGAGAAATATTGTCTTAGCTTAAATAAAATTCTAACCTCCTATGTTAGGGAAACGACACTTATGCTAAGGAAGATGACACATATCCTAAAGTGAGTTTTAAATAAAACATTTAAGGTAAAGGAAACCTCTACCCTAACTCATGGATTTTTCAAAGAGTTGGAACCCTAAAAACATGTCATTGAAAACATCTCACTTTTGCATTGCTTCTCTCTGCTGCTACTCCGCCGACACCATGAGGGTTTGAAACATTTTGTTGTTATTCTCGACATTGTTGCTGTCTTATTTTTCCATGAATGCTTAACTAGCTATCATTAGTCTTGAGAGAAAGTATTGATGCTTCCTCAGCCGCTACCCTAGTCGCCACTATGAGGGTTTGAGTAGAAGAAATGAAGGAACTTATGCGAAACCTACTGCTACTTGATGGAGATTCTGATCCTTTACTTTGTTGCCATGAATACTTAATTGTTGGAAAGCTTCTACGGTTGTTGCTTGTGCTCTTTTTTCTTTCATGAAAGAAGCTTGGATTTCACATTATAATAGCTTAGCTCTCTCGAAAGTCTTTTTTATCTGCAACACTGAATGGAGCTATACGGTTTGGGAGGTTTTCGTAGACATTTTCGGGAAAACCCTTGTTGCAGGACCTCAAAACTCAAATAAAGTACTACAAATTCATGACTTCAAATCATTTCTCTACACCCTTGGTGAGTATCTTGCACCTGTGGCCTATCATTTCTCTCTGTATCTTTTCATTGACTTCCAGTGGGTTAAAAAAAAACATTACCATAACTACTTCTTTAGTAAACAAGAGTTTATTTTTTGAAACAAAATAATTTCATGTTCTGGATTCTTGTGGCCATGGTTTTCCTTTTTCTTAAATCTAAAGGTATTTTCTTTCATGAAAGATGCTCAGTATTGTATTTACCTCTGTGCTTTGAAAATATGGCTTTATTTTGAGAGTCTGATGCTATTTGGGTATCTTTAAAACTCATGGCTTTTTAAAAGAAAACTTAGTGGCATAATGTTAATGCTAAAAACCCTTGATATATTCAATCATATTCTTGATATCATAATGAAAATTATTTATGTGTGACCAAGTTGGATTTTCATTCTGTTTGTACAAATATGGGCTCTTCATAACGATTTTCAAAGAAACTCTCACAATTTCTGCGTATCTCAACCATTGTATTAGGTTTTCACTGCTAGTGATAATAAAATGGTTTTATACATATTGCTTCTTTTTTAAGATTTATCCCTCTCTTGTTGCATTCTCTAGCCACTTTATCAATCTGGACATTTGTGCATACCCTTGGCTTGGAAAAGACAAAATCAAATTATGTTTACTGCTCTTGAATTGACACTCACCTTTTCTGTACAAAACGGTGGTCTTTTAAATGGTATCAGCAATGACTATTTCTCTTTTAAAAAACTCGCTGCTTAATGTTGCACTAAACACCAATTTATTGTCACAGTGATCTTCTCTTTACGACAACATTCCAGTACCATATTCTTGTAACATAGATCATACCTTACATGACTATTATTCATGGTTCTGATGGATGGTTGTTCTCAAACACTAGATATTCATTGTCATAATGGGAGCACCCTATTGAGTACTTTTGTCTTCTGCTGATGTAAGGCTAAAACATTATTGTTGTGTTCTTTAAATAGTACTGATCCATCACTATGGCTTCTTTGAAACTAATTATTACAACATGAAAATAAGTACCTTGTAGCTTAAAAAAAACAATCGGTCCTCATTTTAAATATGTGACCTGCTGATTTTCATGAATTTTTAGGCTATCACTATTGCATGTTCAACTACTATCATTGATTCATAGTTTAAAATGAATATGATTTTTTTGTATTTATCAATGTTGAATTTCTTCTGATATTGAATTGTAGATATCATGCTTTTGCATTGATTTGAACCTTAGTGTTCCTCTTCTGTAGCATATCTCTTTAATATGATATCATGTATTTTTTTCTCTGACAGCGACACCATCTTATGTTGTCACTTGCACATCCTTGCATAGGAAACTTCTTATTTTCATTATGATCTTATTTTCATGACTAGTTATGACCTTTATGTGCATAAATGTGGTATTCTATACTATCTTTGGCATTAGGAGAACCTTTATTGCAGCCTTCTGTTGAATCATGATTATGAAAAGATGTGCTTCTGTATCAGATCATCTTAGGAACTGTCACTGTAATAACAACAATTTTGTCATTACATGGCATTTATTTTGTCTCTTATACATATGCCTTCTCTTTTCTTTTTGAAAATACTTAATTGTATTTTTGGTTAAATGCATATTCATATGACTACATGTTGAATTATGTTGTTTTAGATATTGGTGGAATGATATGAAAGTGGTTCTTTTTTGTGATTGTCCCATTGATATTTAACACCCAGATTAATGCCATTGAGAACCAAAGTTAAAGAAGGGAAATTATGCCTTCTGTAGCACTGTTGTACTTTAAGATTTTCTATTATTTGAATTTATGGCAGCAACACTTATGAAGCTTAGATCCCTATGGATTATTGCATCTTTCTTCCTAGAATGTTGCTTCTCACGCAATAACTCATTGTATTGCTGCCGTTTAATGTGATTGTAACTCTTCAAAACTATTTTTGTTGATCTGGTTGCTACTTGACAATTCCACAGTAGCTCATGGCTTCTCAATGGTACTTCTGACTGTATATTGTCCTTTGTTTTCTGTGATTTAAACATCGCCTTATTTCCAATGATAAATGTTATCTTGTGTTAATCAGAAAAATGACGTATTTCTTTACCTATGGCTGGACATATTAATTATTAGGGTCACCTTTCTTGTGTTGGTGAGGATCCAATCAAGACAATACACATTTCCCATAATCATGAAGCGTGGCAGCATTACTTTTAACACGCTGTAGAAATCCACCAATATAGACCATGTTGTAACATTATATCAACACTCAACTATCCATGACACTAGCAGCAACACTTCATGATTTACTTTAACTTCTTTTCAAAACAAAGAATGTTTAAGCTTCTACAACCAATATTCATACTTTGTTTGAACAACATTCTATGGACTATTTTGTCATTTGTTAATATCCATATTGTTGTTTGCTGAAGCTTCATGTCAGTTATGTGTATATCTTCTATTTGCTGCTCATTATGACTCAAATGTATGCATTATAATGTCTTTATGAGCCTAATCTGATTGTTATTTGCATATTAATTACTGATGCTTATTCCAAGTATCTATAAATAAAGACTCTATTTTCTGATAACAAAAAGATGTGATCGATTTTGACAATAGATCAGACACTTATATCAATGTAGCCATGAATGGTTGATTGCATTGTTTTGATGTCAAACTACCTCTTCATGTAGTTTTCTTCTCTTTGACAAAACATGTTTCACCTTTGTTGATGTTTTGTACAGCTGAGTCTGAACTTGTAAAGCCAGTAGCTTCTTTTACATTAACCTAAATTGATGAACATCGGAAGGTTTTATGCATGTAACCACACATCCCTTCAACAACATAAGTGTATAAATAGCTTCATGATTCAGCCAGAAGGTCCCATGCTTGAACCTTATGCATGCCACCTTAATAGCCTCCTATAGTCCTTTAGTCTTCGCCTCTCCATGAGTTCAGTCTGAAAGTTTCATGCGTGTAATGAATGTATGTCCTTTATACAACCTACTTGGTCTTCATGTCTTCGTCTCTCCATAACTTCAGTCAGAAAGTTTCACACTTGTAATGTATGTATGTCCCTTCAACAACATACTTGGTCTTCATAACTATATCTGTACATGAATGAAACAACATTAATAAAACACCATTTCTCCTTCAATGTGTCATTCTGAATATGTCTTTGCATTGTTGTTTTGCATTTTTTGTCAATGAATAGAGATTAACATAATAGGATAAAATGTTAGCTCCTTCATTGCTCAGTTCATATGAACTGACTTCTTTATCCCTCTTTCTCTGATGCAGACAGATTTCAGACGTGGACTCATGGCCTCAGAACAACAGCAACCTTTAGAAATACAACAACCATACCAGGAAATGGGGGGCCTAACCCTTATTCCTCTTATGTTGACTTCTTTTCATTTATAAAAATGAAAATCAGTTCTCTCATTTTTCTGCATTATCTTGAATTAGTATGCATGTTTTCATTAATCCTAGACCACGGGTTGTGTGGTCACTGCATAAAATGCATTTCATATTTGAATATCTTTTAATAAAAAAGATCTTTTATTTATCTTGTGAAATACACTTTCCAGATTATGGTTTTGAAAGTAACCTCCAGATTATGGTTTTGAAAGTAACCACTGCTTGTGTGGATTCTATAAATGTTGTTTTCCTGTTTGTAAGAAGTGAGCAAAGCATTTTTTTTTATGAATTCAAAAAATCCTTGTACTTTGCAAAAAATATGCTCTCTTCGATAGTTATGACAGCAAAAAATGAAACTTTTTCTGAGATTTTCCCAATAAACCATAATGCAACATCAATATACAACATAAGAAATCTCACAACTTATTGCCCCAAAAGAACTTTTTTCACCAGAAATATAGGGGTTGATAACAAGCCCACCCTTTAGAACTGCATAGTGAAAATATGTAACAGATACATGGAAAGAGAATATGAAGAATTGATGGTGAGCGACAAATAATTGGTTCACCTTAAAGATACGGAATGTGTTGATGACAATTATTCAAATTATGTATTGTCATTGATGTTACACAATGTTTACACTTATGTAGTGATGTTACACAAATGTTTGCATCCAAACCGAGCATAATTAGTGTATGCCAAGTGAATTTCAATGTTGACCAAGCTCAGTCAGGTATTGAAGCAGTTCAGTTCTAACCAAGTTCACTCAGGCATTACAGTCAAGGTCGGGCATTGAAGAAACACAGTGTTAACTTGAGTTAGATATTTAGTATCAGCCGACTAACAAAATTTTACACTTTATGTTTAATTGTTTATATGCAGCTGAAAGATTTTATTATTATTTGGAAAGGTATTCAAGACGGCTTGACAAGGATTAACATATATATGAAAGGTCAAGTTTGGATTGAATGTGTGTAAGATGTGCAAGAGCATAAGATTTGTGATATGAAGAGTGAAGGCAAAATCAGATGGGATTCTGATTAAGAACAAAACATAAAGAGCTACAATAGAATATTCGATCAGTGAGGATCAAGTGCTTGAAGCCAGAACAGAGATCTGAATTACCAAGAATAGTTGCTTTATCAAACAGGTCAATTTATTGTTAATCTCTAACAATTGTAGCAGTGATCTTAAATCTCTTATCATAGTAGACTTAACAGTCTTTTGTAAATCCTCTCACAAGGTAAAATTTCTATATTGAAGTGTTTGAAGACCTCTATCAAGGCCACTCCTTATAGGGTGTTTTAAATCCTGTAATAGGGTCACACCTAGCAGTGTGTTTTTGTAACCTTTAACAGGGTTGGCTCCTAACAGGGCTCACTTCAGAAGAGTGAAAAATAACAACTAGTTGCAATTGATGGTTTTCCCATATTGGGTTTCCATGTTAAATATTGGTGTCATACGTGTTCATGTTATTTTATTTATGCTTTATGTTTCTACACATAATCACTAAAGGATAATTACATTGAATATCTTAAGATTAATTTGTTCTCTGAGTTACAACAGAATATCTTAATTAATCGAGTGACAGTGATATATTGTTTAAGACATCTAAGGGACATGGATTTGTTTTTGTGGTAACTGATTCACCTCTCCCCTCTCATTTACTCAACTCATTTCCAACAATTGGTATCAGAGTGTCAAGTGCTTTCAGGGAAGGTTTCAAGGCCTAAGATAAAGATCATAGATGTCTTACAGAAGGGAGATCCCCAAGCTTAACAAAGACAACATCGCTGCATGGAAAGAGTTGATGAGGCTACATCTATCTACTATTGGAGATTTTGGTTTGCAATTCTTGGACCATAGATATGTGGAACCACCAAGACCTTTGACTATGGATCAGATGTTGGACATGAAGCATCATAACATAATGATGATTGATATAGCTCCTTCACTAAGCTACTCAGAATTTGATGAAGTCAAGGACTGCCCTACTGCCTTTGATATGTGGAAAAAACTACATGATATCAATGGAGGAGATGAAAATGTAAAAAGAGACAAAGCCAAAAGTCTCTAAGGTTAGTTAGATCAAATGGAAATTAAAGGAGAAAATATTACAAAATATAGTGAAAGAATAAAGAAAAGTGTAAGTGCAATCAGAGCTGTCGGTGGAACAATCGAAGACACAACAGTGGTTAGTAAGGTATTGAGAAATTTACTTCCTATCCATGCAATCATAGTTTCAGCTATTCAAGACATGGGGTGCAGTAATGATATATCTCTAGATGAATTAATTGGAAGGCTATCAATTTTCGAGTTAGACAATTTTGACAATTATTCTCCTAATCCTAGCAATCTCGAGTCTGCATTCAAAGCTAAATTAAACCTTGGTAAGAAGAAAGGAAAATAGATTGACAGTGATAGTGATGATGAAGATCTGGAAATTATTGAAGCATTGCTTGCAAGGATAGTTTCCAAATGAAAGTACAAATGAAGAATACCATTGATTTTATTTTCATGTGATGAGATTGGTCACATTGTTGGTAAGTGTCCAAACAAAGAAGACAAAGGTGAGAAAAATTTCAACAAGTATAAAAGTAAGAAAGATTTCAAAAGCTAAAAAAAACCTACAAGGATAAAGGTAAGAAATCTTGTTATATTGCTAAAGATTCTGATAGTGATGAAGATGAAGATGAAATGGTTTACATTGCTATTAAGGATGAGTTAGACAATGAAGGTAATGAAAAGACAACACTTTACTCTCATATTAGCAAGAATGACACTTGGATAATTGATAGTGGTTGTTCTCACCACATGATTGGTTATAAAACCAAATTTGAACATCTTGAGCAATATGATGGTCGGAGTGTGAGTTTTGGGAAAGATGAACCTTGCTATGTGAAGTGAAAAGGTTGTATTACTCTAACTGAAGGAATCAGATGTGATAATGCTTATTGGGTTGAAGGACTAAGGTATAATCTACTAAGTGTGGCACATCTAAATAACATTGGTTTTAAGGTAGAATTCATGAATGGTAAGGCCAAGCTCCTGGATGGTAAAGGAAACCTAGTCAAAACTGACAAGCAAACAAAACGTAATCTATTTTATCTTGATCTCAATGAAAGTTCATGTTTTATTGCACAAATAGAAGAAAGCTAGTTATGGCACAAAAGATTATGTCATGTGAATTTTGATAACCTGGTCAACATAAGCAAGAATAAAAGAGTAAGAGGTATTCCTATTTTTAAGAAACCCGAGTTGGCAATATGCAGACAATGTCAAATTGGGAAGATGAGCAAATCTAGTTTCAAAAGCAAGAACTCCAATACAAAAGAAGTTTTAGAACTACTGCATACTGATTTGTGTGGACCAATTGGTACAACAAGTTATACTGGTGAGAATTATTTCATTCTATTAGTTGATGATCATTCCAAAATGATGACTGTTATGTTTCTCAGAGAAAAATTAGAAGCTTTTCAGAAATTCAAGTGGTACCTTGCCAGAGTTGAGAAGGAAACAGGAAAGAGACTAAAATGTCGAAGATCTGACAGAGGAGGTGAATTCATTTCTAATGATCAGTTCAATGAATTTTTTAATGAAAGAGGAATCAAGAGACAAGTATCTTCCCTTGGAACACCATAGTAAAATGGAATAGCAAAAAAAAGGAACATATCCATTATGGATTGTGCAAGAACCTTGATGATTGAAAAGATTGTTGCTGCCAAATATTGGAAAAAATCCATCAGAACTGCAGTACACACTTTGAACCAAGTTCAACTGAAGAAAGGTATAGATCAGACACCTTTTGAATTATGATATGTTTATAAAGCCAATGTTCATTATTTCAAAGTATTTAGAAGTAAATGTTACATCTTAAAGGAAGCAAGAAATGGAAAATTTGATGTAAAAGGAGATGAAGGTATATTCCTAGGCTACTCCTGTATAAGCAAGGCATATAAATGTTTGAATCTTTCTACTCATAAAGTCATAGAAAGTGTACATGTGAAGATTGATGAGTTTGCAGAGAGAGGTGAAGAATAGAGCATTAAAGAACCTGAGGACTACAAAAAATTTGTGTATTGTGAACTTGATACTATACCCAAGTTACAAGAAATGGTGATTGGAAAACAACCATGTCAACCACTAAATACATCAGCACAAATCTTGTTGCAACCTGTGCAACCTGAGCTGCTAGCTAGGAAAACTGAGTCACAAACAGAGGGAACTGAGTCTCAGAATGAAGAAACTAAGTCATAAACAGAGGCACCCAAGTCATAGACAGAGGCAACCGAGTCACAGATAGAGGAACCCGAGTCTCAGATAGTGGAACCCGAGCATCAGTTATATGAGTAGAATAGAATATTTGAACATGGTGAACCTAGTGGAGCAAGCCTAGAATCAAGAAGGAAGGAACCTGTACTTGCTAAATATGTTAGAAGGCATAATACACTTGAGAAAATAATTGGAGATCAGACAGAAGGTATAATGACAAGGAACAAAATTAAAGGTACATGTTTTCTTAGTGAATTTGAACCTAGAACTATTAAAGATGCAGTGAATGATGAAATTTGGATAGAAGCAATGAATAAGGAAATTGAGCATATAGAAAAGAACAAAGCCTAGATTCTTGGACCTAGACCAAAATAAAAGAATGTGATTGGTACTAAGTGGGTTTTCAGAAACCACATGAATGAAAAAGGAGAAGTTTCCATAAACAAAGCTAGATTAGTATGTAAAGGATATGCTCAAGAAGAGGGTATTGATTATGGAGAAACTTTTGCTCCTGTTGCAAGACTTGAAGGAGTCAGAACTCTTCTGGAATATGTTGCACATAAGGATACAAAGTATATCAAAGGGATGTAAAATCTGCATTCTTGAATGGAATACTAGAAGAAGTCTAAATTGAGCAACCTGAAGGTTTTGTAGATCCTAACAAGAAGAATATGGTTTTCAAATTGCACAAAGCCTTATATGGACTAAAGAAAGCTCTGAGAGCCTAGTATGAAAGACTGCATCGTTATCTAGTAAGTATTGGATTTCAGAGAACTAATGATAATAGTAGCTTGTACATCAAAGAAGGAACTCAGAACAAGATACTATTAGCAAAGATATTTGTTGATGACATACTATTTACTAGATATGATGACTTATGCAAATCATTTTCTGAAGCAATGAGTAAGGAATTTGAGATTCTATGTTTGGTGAAATCAAATTCTTTGTTGGTTTACAAGTTCATCACGTGAAGAATGGTATCTACATTACTCAGTCAAAATACATCAAAGAGATACTGAAGAAATTTGGGATGGAAGATTCCAGACCAGTTGGAACACCTATGTGTACTAGACATAAGTTGACTAAGGATGATGATTCAAAGGAGGTAAATCAGACTACCTATAGATCCATGATTGGTAAACTTCAATATGTTGTTCACACTAGACCTAATATTACATTAGTAGTTGGTATTGTTGCAGGATTTTTAGCTAATACTAGAGAGAATCATTTGATGGCTATCAAAATGATTCTGCGATATCTTAAGAGTACTGAAGAATATGGATTATGGTATAAGAAAGGAGGAAACTTTGATTTGAAGACTTTTACTGATACTGATTGGACTGAAAGCGTTGATGACAGAAAGAGCACAAGTGGTGGAGCATTATTTCTCTATAAGAGGTTATTGTCCTGGACAAGCAAGAAGAAAAATTGCATTTCTCAGTCTATAGTAGAGGCAGAGTATATTGTTGCAACAATAAATTGTTCAAATATCATATGGTTCAAACAACTATTGTTAGGTATGAAGGAGGAAATCAAAGAACCAGTTATTATCTACTGTGACAACACTAGTTCTATTAACATTTCAAAGAACCCTGTGTTACATACTAATACTAAGCATATTGCAATAAAGTATCATTTCTTAAGGGAATTGGTTCAGGACAAAGAAGTAAGGTTGGAATATGTGAATAATAAAGAGAAAATTGTAGACATATTCACCAAACCATTACCTAAGGATGCATTTTTGTATCTCAGAGGAAAGATACGGGTAATTCCCCTAACTGAAGCTCACTAAAGCATATTTTAGTGATGCATCAACCGAGCTACAAAAGAGATCTAACAATTTGATGCAGGTTTGTCAAAGCTTATTGCATATGAATCAGTACAACAGGTACATTTCAACTTCAAAGAGAGTCAGTGTATTGGATGGATTCTTTGGCATTTTTTGTCAAAGATGGAGAGTTTATTGATGTCATACAAAATAAACTATTTGAGGGAGAGTAAGAAAATAAAAAATAGAGATTGGAGATAGAGGGAGTTTTTGGATGAGAATCAGAATGAAGCTAAGAACATTAAAGAAAGTTTTATGTTGCTCTATAATTCTTTGTATTATAACATGTTGTGTTGCCATCAATATCAAAGAGGGAGATTGTTGATGACAATTATTCAAATTGTGTATTGTCATTGATGTTACACAATATTTACACTTATGTAGTGATGTTACACAAATGTCTCCATCCAAACCAAGCACATTTAGTGTATGCCAAGTGCATTTTAGTGTTGGCCGAGCTCAGTCAAGTATTAAAGCAGTTCATTTCTAACCGAGTTCACTTGGGCATTACAGTCAAGGTCGAACATTGAAGAAACACAATGTTAACCGAGTTAGATATTTAGTGTCATCCGACTAACAACTGTTTACACTTTATATTTAATTGGTTATATGAAGCTGACAGATTTGAGTTTTATTATTATTTGGAAAGGTATTCAAGCTGACTTGAAAAGGCTTAACATATATATGAAAGGTCAAGTTTGGATTGAATGTGTGTAAGATGTGCAAGAGCATAAGATTTGTGATATGAAGAGTGAAGGCAACATTAGATGGGATTATTATTAAGAACAAAACATATATAGCTACAATAGAATATTCGATCAGTGAGGATCAAGTGTTTGAAGCCACAATAGAGATCTGAATCAACAAGGACAGTTGTTTTATCAAACAGGTCAATTCATTGTTACTCTCTAACAATTGTAGCAGTAATATTAAATCTCTTAACATAGTAGACTTAATAGTCTTTTGTAAATCCTCTCACAAGGTGACATTTCTATATTGAAGTGTTTGAAGACCTCTTATAAGGCCACTCCTTACAGGGTGCTTTAAATCCTCTAACAGGGCCACACCTAGCAGTGTGTTTTTGTAAACTTTAACATGGTTGGCTCCTAACAGGGCTCACTTCAGAAGAGTGAAAAAAAAGTAACTAGTTGCAATTGGTGGTTTTTCCCATATTGGGTTTCCATGTTAAATATTGGTGTCATCTGTGTTCGTGTTATTTGCTTTATGCTTTATGTTTCTACACATAATCACTAAAGGATAATTACATTGAATATCTTAAGATTAATTTGTTCTCTGAGTTACAACA
>MU223250.1:295768-309904 GCA_018584345.1 Thuja plicata
ACAAAAAATTAATTGCAAGTTGTTGCAAGTTGTCACCTAGGGGAATCAAACAAACAAATAATTAATAATTAATTAATTATTGTTAGCAAGTGGTGGGACAGCTGTCCAAGCTAACAAACTAACACAAGATGAAGATCTCCAAATATCCTTTCTTCCAAGATCATTCAAGTCTTCTCCAATTAATGCAATTGAATCTCCCATGATGACCAAGTAGAGGAATTGTCAATAAAGAAAGAAGATCTTTCCTTCATTCTTCTCTCTGGTTTATTTCAAGTGATTTTCAAGCATATCTACATTCAAGATCTCAGAGTAGAATTCATAGATTTATGGATTTGTGAGGACATCCTTTATTCTACATTAAATTACAAGAGAAACTCTTTGGATCTCAAGCACATTTCAAGCATCTTCATGGGTATGAGAGATTTGTACATCCGTCCATGAGCATTTATGCAAGGTAAATCTACCATTTGCCTTTTTACACACTTTCCTTTATGCAATTTCTTTCCATTTCCATGGTTGATTCCTAGATAGAGGTTTGACCAAGGAGAGTCCTTTTATATAGCCCTTTTCCCTATTTTTATGTGTGTAGGAAAATGTTGCGAAGCTACTAGAATAGGATCGTGAAGATCAAACACAGTTGGACAGACCCAGAAAGTTTCAGTCAAAACCATCATGTAAAGATTGCCACTCTTGAACTGTCCCAGGGTAAAGGTTGAGTTTTGAACTCTACCTACCGTTTTCTGTTCAAATTTCACACATAGGCTCTTCCTCAAATCTAATTTCTCATTATGTACTCTTCTACTCATTATATTCCTGTATTAGTCTTTTATTTTCAAAATTTCTACAAATTGTCTGATAGATCACGTTAGCCACTTTAATTACATTCACACATCTTTATCATTTTCATTAATTCATATTTTTGCAGAGGAATCACTGTCCCACTTATTGTTTGAGTCTCCTCTCGAACCTAGTGGGGGATCTTCTTTCCAAAATTTGTGATTGGTGAAAAGCATAACTGATTTGGTCTACATATGTCCTTGTTTCCTATTTTCCCAACACACATGTCTTACTAAAAAAATAAGAAAATTAATTTATAGAAAAAAAATAAAACAATAAAAATAAATCCTACTCCCTTATGGTTTAGACATTAATTTTTTAGAACAAAATTACTTGAGGTGAAAAAAATTAAATGTTTGAAAAAAAAACCCTCCTCTTCTATGACAACAATTAATGGCTAATTGCCCCGAATAATTTTAAAGTTAGAAACTTCTTCCCACAAATTATTTTGGCCTCCACCTATCTGATAATTTTTTGCCTTCATCTTCTACCAGTAGACAGACAAAATTATATTGATTGAGTACAAGCAACAAACATATACATGTCGTAAAACAATACAATAGGGGAATTTCCAGATTCGCTTTTAAACCCTACTAAAAATTTTGTACATTTCTTCTCAGTTTGTAGTGATATAATAAATCACATATCAATGTATAAATATGTATCCAATAACATCCAATAAATATAAATTTTAACACTTTGAATTTACCTCGCTATTGAATTCTTATTGTATAATATACTTGTAACACTAATAATTTAATTCGATTATTTATGCAATGTACAAACAAGTTTCTTGACAATAACGTTCTATTTTTTCCCTTAGTATGTGATTGAAGCGAAAAACAAGGGATAATGGGAAACCATAGTATTCATTCACATGATTTAACACGCATCACACCTATATAGATTCACACTTTTCATATTAAATATGACACTTAAGAAGGTATACTAATTACACATAGGGGTAGGCCTTACAGTGACAGCTTGATGTTTGATCGAATTCTTTGTTTTACACTTAAGTTCAAACTGGTCGGTTGTTTAAGTGCACTGGTCGGTTTTAGGTTTGATTCTCCTTTACTCCATAGGTTTGGGTATGTTTTTTAGCTTTCAGTAGGAAGAGGGAATTTTGTGTGCAGTTTATTCTTGTGTTTATGAATTACAAATGAATTGATTCACTTTCCAGTTACTACTTCAACAACCTTTCCAATTGTGACATAGGAGAGGATCGTGGCATGTGTAGATGAGAGATGTCACAAAAATGGTTTTGTGTTATGAGGCCTGTTAAGGGCCAACCTTGAGTTTTGAAAAAATTGAATCAACAAAAGAATTATACTATTAATTTAAAGGTCCAATGAGCATTAGGAGAGAGTGGAATCAATGTGAGAAGCCATACATACAAAAAATGGGGTTAAAGTGAGCATCTAATTATAAATGCTCACTTTTTAGAAGGATACACAAGGTAATGTCTATAAATAAGATAAACACGTCTTTTAATTCTATATAATAATATTATAGTGCCAATATTTAATAAAACATCCTAAAAAAAACAAAATATGAAAATCTTGATTAAATTTCAAATCCTTGAAATATAAATACATCAATTAGTTAATTAGGTAACACTCAAAAACATATTGTAATTGATCTATGGTCTATTTTCCATTTTAACAAGACATGTTATTTTAACTCTATGTTAATATAATGTTCGCTTAAATATTCACCTTATTATATAACTAGTTACAAAACATTGATTAACTATATTTACTCAAAGGTAAATTATATATAGTAATTAATTTCCCCTTAGTCTAAAAGTTAGGGTGGGTAAGAAGAGAATCAAACCCTTGAACTTATGCTTTCTAACTTTGAATCCTTCACTCTAGCCAATAGTACTCTAAAAATTTAAAATGGAAAGCTAGCAAGATTGTGATGAATTAATTTGTAAGATAGTCTTTTTTTTTTGGTAAGAAAACATGTAGTTAGAATCCCTATAACTGTAGCTACGGGTACATATGCCTGTCATTTCTCTGGAACTGAGGTTAGTGACTTTTTTTTTTTTTAACTCCCGTAAGACTTGTTGCCTTCTTACCTTCCTCACAGTAATATTTAGGGGCCATACTTAGATAGTTGCTTTCCTACAAAATACAAAATATTAATCTATCAATGTTTATAATATTATTGAAAATATCTCAAGTAAAATTTGTAAATATTTTAGAATGAATTTACAAAATACTGAATAATTTTTAATGCATTAGGTTAAATAAGAGATGAGAATATTTAAGTCAATAGTTTTTTTTACATGTATATTCACATTGTTTTTCTTTGTACATTATTAAACAAATTAATAATATAATATTATTAAGATTTAAAGATTAAAAATGAAGTTTATTCTCCAAATACTTTTTACATATTTTATTTAATAATTTATTTTGATTTATTTTATGACTCAATCAATTATATATCATTTAAATTGAATATTTTATAAAAATATATTTATTTTAAAAATTAAATGTAAAATTTAATATAAAAAGTTTAATTAAATTAATTTTAATTAAGGGTATCCTTTAAATTGTTTTAACTCAAATAACACAAGTGATAGAATTAAATGAGTAAAGTTTTATTATTATTTTTGAGTTTTGAATGTTAAGATGTGAGTTAATCTTTATATGTGAAATTAATGTAATAGTTTGGTAGAAAATAAATGTTAAAATATGATGAACAAATAAAAATAATAATATAACTTATATATATTGCAACTACATTGAATAATTATTTTAACTCTCTTAAATAATTATTCTAAATGTTTTGATTTTATCATAAATATGGTAAGGTTAGGCTTAAAATCTATACTTTTAGGCATATAACTGAAATAATCAATTATAACCTTAATATTATAATTATTAAGAGTATTGGAATTATGAATAGGGCTAGGTTTAGGATGAAGATTAAGATTAGATTAGAATTAGGGTTACAAGTAAAGTAAGAGTTTATTAGCATTAGAGTTCAATTAGGACTAAGATGTTCAATTAGAATTACACGAGATAAACGCTTCAATTGGGATTAAGATGTTCAATTAAGGTTAAGGTTAACTCAAGGTTATAAGAAAAATATTTGAGTTAGGGTAAGGCTTAGAGTTCAAATATGATAAAAGTAAGGGATTAGTTACAAATTATGCAAATATTATATTAGGAATTAAATAGAGTTAGCATTAAGGTTCAATTAGGGTTAGATTTAATTTAAGATCAAAGGTTAGAGTTAAAAGTTCAAAAATAGGATAGAGATAGGAAAAAGGACAGAGTTAAGAATTAATTATTATAAAATGAAATGTAATAATTAAAAAAGAAATTTTGTGGTTTCCTAATTATATTATATAATTTTAATTTAAAAACATATAACCATATTTTAACACATTTATAATTACTAATTATTGTTATAAAAGATTTTTACGTCGAAAATTAATTTAAAAAATTAAAATTAAAGAATTTAAATCTAATAATTATGAATGAAAAACTCATTCTTAAAAAAATAAAATTACACATAATATTAGATATAAATAATATTTATTTGATTATTATACACTAAAAAATTAAACTTTATACTAAAGTAATTTTTAATAATAATAATATAAATATAATAATAATGAACGTTAATGATGAGGAGGGAAGGAGGAAGGAGGAAATGTTGGCACAATAAATAAATAGCTCACTAATTTTGATAAGGCATATGTACCCGTACTGCCAGTGCCCCTCACAACACCTCACAACACGTTAAAGAAAATAAGTAGAGGGCGCCCAGCCCAATGGGATGAGGAGATGTGAAGAAAGAAAAATGAGAAGCAGTACAGCTGTAGCCGAGTACATGAGAATAGATTAGAGTGGTTTGTTGGGCATCTGTGCCTCTGCCTCTGCCTCTGCCCAGCTGGTAACAGGTGCAAGTGACAGTGAGTACATTGTTGGGCATCTGTGCCTCTGCCTCTGCCTCTGCCTCTGCCCAGCTGGTAACAGGTGCAAGTGACAGTGAGTACAATAGGAGAATGATCAACCTTTTCTGCCAAATCCCGAGAAGAGATCTTGGCAGGAAGAGAGTGACAGATGAATCCAAACCCCAACCCCAACGCATCAAATCCCGTGTGATGAAATGACATTTTGAAATTTTCAAGAATTTCTCCCTTCGTGGGACCACCGCTCTCTGTACTACTACTGGACGGTATGCTCAAGAGTGGGTATGAAAGCCAAACCGAGGCAGAGGCAGTTGTAATGTTGACTTGTTCTGAGAGCAGGCAAGACAAAACTGGTGGAGCTTCTTTTGAGCTGCAGATACTTGTGATCACATATAAGAATCATGGTTTGGATAAGTTTTTAGTGGGTTGCTTGCCATTCTGCAAGAAATTGGTGAGAGTAGGAAGGAGAAGTACGGAACCTTCAATTTGGAGTATAAGGCTATTCGGGTGGACTAATTTACATCTGAATTGTCAGCTTCCTGGTGTCTGTTGCGATAAATTCAACAGAAGATGGAGAGGGCTCTTCACAACTTAACAGAGAGCAATGTTTTCGATTCACAAATATTTTTCAGCCCCTAACGAAGAGGAAGAGGGTAGAGAGTATTCTGTGTACACATGAATACTTCCTGTTTTTTCTGAACAAATTACTCTCTCTTCTCTTCCTTCTTCCTTCATCCTTCATCCAATTTAATCACTCTTTTTGGCTTTAAGGTGCAATATTCTTTTTCTTTGGAAATGATTGTTTGGGTGAGTTTATTTTTCATTTGGAAATTTAGTGACTGATTTGTGTGTGACTGTGTGCATTGAGTAGGAGTGGGAGTAGGAGTAGGAGTTGAGGCATGGGTGTGTTAGCGTGGCAAGCAAGACAAGGAGATGTCCATACACATCATTGGACTTCATTTTCTTCTGAATTCTCTTCATCGTAAGCACCTCAGCCTTTCTTCTTCTTCTTCTTCTAAATTGCTGAAGTTGAAGTTGAAGTTGTACCCAAATAATAGAGTGCTTTCTTGAGAATACATGATATGTTGTACCCACATACATAGAGTGATTTCTTATTATTGCTGTGAATGCAGGGTGTTTTTTACCAGCAGTCCACTATTCTTCTACACCGGAGGCTTCCATGACAGTGATCATCACGCAGTATCAGTATTTATTGATGGGTATGTCTCTTCTTTCTTTCTCTTTATAACTGACAAAAAAAAAACATAATATTACAAACTTCTAATGCCATCTTTAAATGTTATTTGTTTTTCATAAATGTAAATGATATTTATTCTTTGTTTGTTGTAAATATAAATATAAATGTAAATGTTATTTGTTATTTTACAGGGCATAGAACTGCATAATAATTAAATATTTTTTTTTTACTAGTATTGTATTTAAATATGTTAGTAATTAAATTTTTTTACCAATATGGTTAAGTAGAAAACATAAACATACAAAATCAATGGACATCAAAGACCTATGATCATCTTCACATTGGCACCGAGGTTTAGTGCTTGATGAATTGTTTCAGCACTATTATGGCGAGGAAGGTTAAACAAAGACAACCAATCAATGAATTTCCATGGACATCCACCACTTTCTTTGCTCTTAGCAACTTCTTCCTGCAGTTAGCATTTCAAAGTTGCAGTAACAATTTTAACCAGAGAAATTCAATAAACCTTGCATCTCCTGAGATGATGCCAAATTAAGACTAGCAAACCTGTCTAGCTACAACAAGAGATCGAATTCCACATTCATCAAATTTATTAATTACTGAATGAACCTTGTTTATCATATCTTGAGTGCATTTGCAGAGGTCATTTATCTGTTCCAAAAAAATGTCCAAGCATAAAAACGAAATAGATACACCATTTAGAAGAACAGAGCATAAACCTATGCACTATCAAATGCTAAACAGGATACATTTAGAAGGATTTGAAGTAAATAATTTATAAAAATATAGATTGGTTTTAACCTGCTCTGGTGCTACTCTGCTAGCCTGATGCAAGTTTCCATTAGAATCAACATTGGTAAGTGTTGTACATTTGTTAACAGTTCAAAGTTATAAATTCCACTTCCAAGATCATTCCTGATTACAACAGAAACAGTCTACAAAATATATTAAAAATTCAACTAAAGATCAACAATCCGAAAAGATATTTAAAACAGGGGCAAGTTTCTGGGTGTTGCTTGTTTTGGTTCTGCCAAAGTTTCAATAATAGCAGCGTCAATTGCATCTTGATTTTCAACTCTTGAAGCTCTTGCTGCAAGTTATAATACTGAATATGACAGAGATACATCTAGATCGTGGCACCTATAAGGGGAATGTTACTCGTCAAGGATTAAAAGGCAACTCGCGATTTGTGGTCTTGAGAGTTGTAAAATTTTAGCTGATCTAAAGAAAATATTAAGTTCAAAATTGCAATGCAAAAAATACCTTAGTATTGAGACCATAGTAGATCAAGTCAAAATTAAAAAGACACTCCCATTGCAAATTTCTTTTAAAATTAATTTGATTTTGACTTTAATCATGTAATCTTTTCTACACACTATATCTCACTATTTTAAAGACACAGTAAACACTCTCTCTGTCTCTTAACTTATTATACCCAACATTATCTTTCAATTCCATTATCTTTTATTGATAACATTAACAATTTCAATTTCAAAACGACTTAGACGACCTCGATTGCTATCATATTCTGAAATCCTCCATTAAAGCTTTAAGGTTTGGGCTTCATTATCATGATATGTGCATGCACCTATCTATCGCCATTGTTAAAAAGTTGACCCACATTGACCGCACCAACCTGTCTTATCTCCTAACCTATTAAAAAATTGCCCTGCATTTTCCATGCTTTTGCAGAACCAAACCGACCCAATTCGTAAGCTTTTGTGAATTGCAATTCCAAGCCTGCAAATTATTCATATAAAACATACGTGGGTCAAAACGATCTACTTTTTATGAGGCACAACAGCCTTTGGTTGTGGCATGAGAATGAGTAAAATAACACAGCCTTGAAACCCAACCAAAGGTAGACTAAACTTATAATGGCTCTGCTCAGGCGGATTTAAAAGTGTACCTGAAAAAAATTATAGTGGAAATGCCAAGTGGGAGACGCATTATAAATGGCGATGCATTGCATTAATGTTATTTGAAAAATTAGGCATTTTTACTATGATGAGGAACGTCCATTTCCAAAGCACGCGTGAGGGCGGGAGGGAAAAAACTATAGTCATCTCTAGTGCCCATTTGTTTGGTATCATATGAGTGCGCATGATTGGAAGATACTTGTCCTGTCTCTCATTGGTGCTGGGAATTGTTTTTAAATTAAATTTTTATTCTAATTGATGCTGTCAAATTACATAGATAGGTAAATAGAATTAACAAAGATAAGTATTATTAATAATTATAATATGTAACACATTAAATAAAATATACTTATGAAAAATTTCATTTTACCTATTTATACAATATTCAATAAAATTTAGTTTATTATAATTTATGCCTACATTCTTTATTTAGGTTATTTAATTATCTAATATATGATTTATTTTAAATTTATCATTATATATATTATATTATTAAATAAAAATTATAAAGAAATTTACATACAATATAAATAATTACAAATTTTCGAATATTAGTTTTTTGATAGATTTTCTTGAGCCTCCAAGACTTGCATATTAATCAAGTTTAATATTTTGGATTTAATAGAAGATATTATAATTTAAATCTAAGTAAAAAAATTATTAACAACGAAAATGGAGTTAACTCAAATGATTAAGTCTTATCTTAGATCATCGTATAAGTGTATTTGTATAAGTGTATCGTGTTAGACAATTTAAAATGTGATATTTGAGTCTCAAATTTAAGACCCCAATTCAGCTTGGGTATATAAGCTAATTTTACCTTTTAATATCATTTTTAATAATAGTTAATGATGTGGAGTAGAACAAGAAGAAAACTTCTCTCATAAATGGGTTACAAGATTGATGACTAGATTTCTCTTCATTTGCAATAGTTTTGATCTTATTATCATTTGCTGTATTAATTTCTTTTTATTATAATAATAAAATGTATTATTATATAATAATTAATATTACAATATTATTTCACTATCTTATATTACTAGGGTTGATTATAATGATGGTGGTATTAAGGTGATTTTATGAATCAACAACAACGATACCTTGACAAGAGATACCAAGGAAAGGGTTGTTAAGAAAACGAGGGAGAACATGGCAAATTATCTCTACGCCAATTAAAAAAAGGCACAATATTGGACACAAATAAAAACATTTTGGGAATGCTTTCATGGGAGTGAATGAGCTAATTTTACCTTTTAATATCATTTTTCATAATAGTTAATGATGTGGAGTAGAACAAGAAGAAATGTTCTCTAATAAATGGGTTACAAGATTGATGACTAGATTTCTCTTCATTTGCAATAGTTTTGATCTTATTATCATTTATTATATTAATTTCTTTTTATTATTATAATAAAATGTATTATTATATTATAATTAATATTATAATATTATTTCACTACCTTATATTGCTAGGGTTGATTATAATGATGGTGGTATTAAGGGGATTTTATGAATCAACAACAACGATACCTTGACAAGAGATACCAAGGAAAGGGTTGTTAAGAAAACGAGGGAGAACATGGCAAATTATCTCTACATCAAATTAAAAATAGGCACAATATTGGACCGAGATAAAGACATTTTTTTTTTCCACCGTGTTTGGTAGACTCATGGGAAAAGCGGGCCCAACTTTCTCTTTTTATTAATTTGCAGCAAATACATCAATTTTCATCAACGACAAAATATTTTCTTTCAAAGATTTTAGCAACCTCAACAATTCGATCCATTTTCACTTAATCCATTTTGTGGCATGTTGTGTATCCTTTTTATTGAATCTCATAAATAACTTGTTGGAAGTAGCATTGTTTCCAATTTCATTTCTACCATTGTATTTGATTCCTTCCAGGATTACCTTCTCCCTTCCTTTCTCAAAGAGTTCTTGCTACTACTAAATTGCAACATGACTTGTTCAACTTTGTCTGGGCAAAAAAATAATTCTACCCAGAAGTATGTTTTAATACCATTCATCCAATAGATAATTTTTTCGTGTCTAAACAACCAAAATAATTACTCCAAATCCAATCTATTATTTTGTTGAATTCAAGTGAGGTTTTATTTAACATGGTCGCAACTTTATCTGCTTCTTCTAATAGAAAATCTTCAATAATCCTTTCCTCTTGTATTTCATCATCACGTCCATCCAATTTAGGACATCTCATTTCTCTCACTTTGAATAAGATTATGTTTCAAAATTAATTTGAGCATGGATATTAATGCAATATTCTTTGGGACATCAAAACCAATGTGGATAAGATGAGAACTGTCAAAAGCACATTGACAACTACCTTGTCAACCACCAAGTTAAAAGATTCTTACAAAAAACATTCAATAATATATTAAGAATGCGATCAACACAATTTCTCTATGTGAAACTGCGAGAAGCCTTTATCAATTTTTACCAATATCATTTCCTTTAATCAATGACAATCTATAAAATTCACAAGATTAGTATGCCTCACAAACTATCATGACACACAAGCCCTGATTTGAAGTCTCCTTTTGTTTGAACACTTCACTCCCACTTGTGATGTGCTTAAAAGAATGCATTCCTTGGAAGATGCATATGGACATATCTTTGCATTCAATAATCTGGTCCAACAACCTTGATAAGGAAGAGCATTACGAAAGTGGATAAAATGAAAGTGCTCTATCGGTCCAAGTAAATCAATAAGAAAGAGACAATTCCTTGTGTTTGAGACATTTCTGACCAGTCTCGCGCTTGTCAAACACCTTTGCAAAAAGCCTAAATGTCCAATCAAATGATTGCTTAAAACCAACGAGAAGAAACTATCTACAAATGCCAAAGTTCCAACTGCAGTAAGACAAAACATATCATGACATCATGATCTATCATCTCTTTAAAGGAAGATCGTATGCGCGAAAGAACAAATTATGGTCAAATGAGATCTTGCATCATGCCAACACTCTAATCCACAATCAAGAAAAAATACGAACAATGCTTTGAACCAAAAAAACATCACCAAGGATATGAAAATAATCATCCATCATCAAATGATGAATCCACATTATTGCTATAGCTCACACTAAACCATGTAACCAAGCTAAAATAATACTGCTTATCCTTTGTCAATGCAACCAAAGATGTCACACTTTCACTGCAATATAAATAGAAAATCTAAGAGCTTCCCATGGTACCAACAACCATTGCAAAACAACATCCATCTTCCAATGAGAAATTTACTACAACTGACTTCACATTGCATTCTCAATAGCTCAGAACCAAAACCTTCAAACAATGAAGGTAGAACATATAATATATCTACACAAAGCTCCCACTAAAAGTGATAGTGAGTTATGCATTACATCATGACTAATATCATAACCAAAACTCCATTGAAAGTAAACTAAGCTTCTCATGCACCATAATCTATTGCTAAGATTCATATAAACAACTGTAACACACACTCAAAAAAATCCTTTTCATCGCAATCAACATAACAAAGTAATGAGATGACCAACAACGTAAGGCCTACGAAAGCGAATGAGCATACCAATGTGTTAATTTAAATGAGTCAAATCAATACAACTGCTCTCTTTTAAAATTTTCAACACTTATTCCCTTCAAAAATTCATGAAATAACTTATTTGCAATCAACATACCAATGTAATAAAATGATCAACAAAAAGGCCTACCAAACAGTCTCCCCTTTAGACAATTTACAGGATTAGCGCACATGCAATCCTAGGAGAAATACATGGTCAATGCTCCAATCTTCAAATAGAAAATCTTCAACACGTCTTTCCTCTTGTTCTTCACCGTTGCATTGTCAATAGCTTAAAACCAGAAACATGAAACAAAGAAGATAGAGCATATAATGTATCTGCACTAAGTTCTCACTCAAAGTGATAGTCAATTATACAAGGCATAATGACCAGTATCATTACGAAAACTCCACTGAAAGTGAACAAAGATTCTCTCGCACCATAATCTAGTGATAAGATCCAAATGAACAACTATATAAGGCACTCCAAAAAATCACGTTTTCATTGCAGTCAACATACCAATGTAATAAAATGACCAACAAAAAGGCCTAGCATATCGAATCCTCATTACACAATTTACAGGATTAGCGCACATGCAATCCTAGGAGAAATACATAGTCAATGTTCCAATCTTCAAATATAAAATCTTCGACAAGTCTTTCCTCTTGTTCTTCGTCATCATGCCCATCCAATTTAGGACATCTCATTTCCTTTACTTTCAATAAGATTATGTTTCGAATGTAATTTGAGCGTGGACATTAATATGGTATTCTTTGGGACATCAAAACCAATGTGGATAAGATGAGAACCCTCAAAAGCACATCGACAACTACCTTGTCAACCACCAAGTTAAAAGATTCTTATAAAAAACATTCAATAATATATTAAGATTTTGATCAACATAATTTCTCTATGTGAAACTGCCTGAAGCCCCTACCAATTTGTATTAATTTCATTTCTTTCAAGCAATTGTAATTTATAAAATCACAAGATTAATATTCCACACTAACTATCATGACACCCAAGCGCTGATTTGAAGTCTCCTTTTGTTTGAACACATCAGTCCAACTTGTGCTATGTTTAATGGAATGCATTCCTTCGAAGATACATATGCGCATATCTTTTCATTCATTAATCTGGTCCAACAACCTTGATAAGGATGAGCATTACAAAAGTGGATAACATGAAAGTACTCCATTAGTCCAGGTAAATAAATAAAAAAGAGAGATATTCAAGACCTTGTGGTCGAGACATTTTCTCCAGTCTCCCACTTGTCGATCAACACCTTTGCAAAAATCCTAAATGTCCAAGCAAATGAATACTTAAAACCAATGAGAAGCAACTAGACCAATGCTAAAATTCCAACTGTAGTAAGACAAAACATATCATGACATCATCATCTATCACCTCGTTTAAGGGAAATCGTACGAGGGAAAGAACAAATTATGGTAAAATGAGAGCTTCCATCATGCCAACACTCTAATCCAGAATCATGACAAAATAGGAAAAATGCTATAAACCAAAAAATGTCACCAAGCATACGAAGATAATCATCCATCATCAAATGACGAATCCACATTATTGCTAGATCTTGCACCAAACTATGTAACCAAGCGCCCTAGGCATCACGATAACCATCTCCTAATTGAAGATCCTCATGGCCCCAACAGAACCAAAGAATTCAACGCAAGAGATCACAAAAGGGAGGACTCAAACCACGATCTGCAAACCAAGAAAACGTAATACGACATATCCTTTGTCAATACAACCAAAGATGTCAAATTCTCACTGTAATATAAATAGAAAATCTAAGAGCTTCCCATGGTACCAAACACCATTGCAAAACAACATTCATCTTCCAATGAGAAATTTACCATAACTCACTTCACACTGCATTGTCAATAGCTTAGAACCAAAAACTTCAAACAACTAAGGCAAAACATATAATATATCTACACAAAGCTACCACTAAAAGTGATAGTGAGTTATGCAATACATCATGACCACTCTCATTACCAAAACTCCATTGAAACTGAACTAAGCTTCTCATGCACCATAATCTATTGTTAAGATTCATATAAACAACTGTAACAGACACTCGAAAAAATCCTTCACATCGCAATCAACATAACAAAGTAATGAGACATGGCCAACAGTGTAAGGCCTACGATAGCCAATGAACATACCAATGTATTAATTTAAATGATTCGCATCAATAGAAAATCTCTATTTTAAAAGTTTCAACACTTATTTGCTACAACAACTTGTGAATTGACTAATTTGATGCAACAAGAATACTTGGATTTGATCCAGTCCACAACGCAAATACAATGATAATGCAGTATAATTTTATTGACACCTTTGTATATTTATTATTAAGGTATTGAAAGCGACACAAAATTATCGTTGAGGAAATAAATTGGAAAGCCCGATAGAGAAATCAAAAAAGCAACAAGAGAAAAGTACATCGAGTAAAAGATTTTGATGAAGTGGAAGTCTTGAATAATGTTGTATTGATGTAGGTACAACTTTTCATGTGGGCTAAGAAGAGAAGAATGTAGAACTAAAGAATGAAATTAACAAGTTGAACTTGTTAGTATAGAGTAAATAAAAACACATCAAATCTCTTTAAGTTGTCTCGTACTTGACTTTGGTAGTTCTAT
>MU223250.1:310530-321286 GCA_018584345.1 Thuja plicata
GACAAATTAGAGGAGTTCTCATTGCCTATCCATTTTGCATCAAAATGTATACAATACCTTTTTTACATATTTCTCCAACAATAATTTAATTTCCTTATTTTTCTACCATCAATAGATTTTTTTTCCAAGGATTTACTCTTTCTTTATGGATTTCTATATTTGGTGAGAGTAAAAGTAAGGCCTATTTGTTAAGGAAATAAACGAAAATAATTACACCAAGAGTTCTGATATAGCCACATTGTGTACGTACAATTTACCTAATAGTTAGACAAGGAGCATTAGCTACTCTTCATGGTTAAATATATGAATGAGATAAAGCTAAATGGAATCATTGAAAGGGAATTACATATCTTACAAAAACAATATGATTCTTTTAAATATACAATATAATTGGAAGTAACATTACAAATGATCAAGAACCAAAGATGTCAAACTTTCACTGCAATATAAGGACAAAATCTAAAAGATTCATGTGATACCAACAAATATTGCAAAAGATCATTTATCTTCCAATCAGATATTTTCCATAGCCCACTTCACATAGCATTGTCAATAGCTTACAACCCAAAACTTGAATCAAAGAGGATAGAACATTTAATGTAACTACACAAATCTCCCACTCAAAGTGGTAGTCAGTTATACATGGCATAATGACAAATATCATTACCGAAACTCCACTGAAATGAACACAATTTATCATGCACCATAATCTAGTGGTAAGATTCAAATGTTCACAACTATATTAAGAATTCCAAAAACTGTCTTGTTCAATTACTGTGCGTGGAAGAATTTTTTGAACTATACAAGCTTTGATTTAGTTTGTAAACATCATCATATTACCTTATCCAGTTTTTTTTCATCACCAACACTTCACCAATGTCAGTATGTAGAAAGATTTTCGTGACATCAATTTTCTAATATACAAGGTCACACACAACTAGAAAAGTAATAAGTTATCTCATAGAAGATATTGACCTTAGTATCACTGAACCTTACATAGCTACATAGACAATTATGAACAAATGGATTCACAATGTAGAATATCCATTGCAATCCACAATCAAGAGCAATTTACAATTCCTTGTAATTAATTTCCACAAGTGTTTTTCTGTCCAAGGAATCAAAATAGAGGAATACCCAGAGCCAAAACACCATAATCTTTCACATGTAAGCACCTGAAAGTTCATGAAAGTAAAAGAGAGGAATACCTAGAGCCAAAACACCAACCGTAAACAACCAACAACAGCTAGATAGGATCATAATGTTCAAGAGATGAAGAAATATCTCTATCTCTCATCCTCAGCTTTCTGGACACAAGATGTCTCTGCATGCCCTACCTCCCTTGTACACTCTTTGTTTCACTAATCGCAATTTGGTAGTAAATTTTATCTACCAGACTCACGGCATGATCGCTCTCCTAGTGTGCGCTAACAACCTCGCACATGTCCACCAACAATGTATTGACACTAGGTACCTCTATAAATACCTCCTTCAAAGAAGTGGAAGCCATTGTTGTATCAAACTCCTTGCACACATCTGCTTCCTCATCCTCATCTGCGAGTCCCTATAAAATAGGAACCTGGGACCCATCACTATCAGATGAGAAGTCTAAGTCAACACTCAATGTCTGGAATGATAAACCAGAGTCATTGCAACACACATCATCCCTATACCAAACATCAAAGGTATCCACAATGCTTGAATTAGCATTGTCAAAGAGAGACCCCTCTCCTATCTCCAACTGCATACATGACTCAATGTCCTCATGTGAATCAACAACACTGGGTCATGAATCTACATCAGCTGACTCCTCTGTAACACTAAAATCATGAGTGTCATCACTAGGTAGCTCCATGCTCATATCCTCTATATAGGAAAATACTGTTGTCTCCTTCACAAACCCAACACTATGATTGGTACTATAATAATCAGAGCTGTCAGAGATCATAACACTATGACTAGTACTATAATAATCAGAGTTGTTAGAACTCATATCCTCTGCATAGTCCTCAAAGACAATACCATCATCTAAAAAATCAGAATCCACAGTGGCATCGACAACCTCTTCCGCACTCACACTATCCACAACATCATCAACAAGGTCACATAAAGGACTGTTGTCCAAAAGATTAGTCCCTATAACACTAGTACTACTACCAACAGATGTAAAGCTTCCATCAATGGTAGTGAACATTTCATCAGCCTGTTCCGTGACACTAACTCTTATATGCTCAAGATGCTTAGACTGAGTACCACTATCGACAAACAAGTCACTCACATCCACATGTCCCTATAAAGAGTCTCCAACATCAAGAGAACTTTTCTCTTTGAATTGTTGCAACACTTTTTTCCTTAGACAGTTAACTTAATTTTTCTTCTCCTCTAGCATTCTATAATTAGCTGTTAGAGACACCCCAAAATGACAAATGGTTTATAAAACCGTTTAAAGATTAATCACAAAATCAAGAAACTTCCTTTTCCACCTTGTGATTTAAAAATACTCTAAGCGCAATAAAGTGTATTTATTTATTCATTGGTAATTTATAATTATCGTTTAGATGTCAGGAAAGTTGCTAAATGTTATTATGACAACTTATAGGATATTTTTTATTTGTCGAAATGGAAAGAATATGAAAAAGGGAAAGTCAAATGTAGGCTTCGATTAGATAAAGAAAATTTTTTTTTTGAAAGGTAAATAAAATCACAAGGTGGAAGAGGAAGTCTATTGCATTTATGATTTACCCCTATATGGTTTTAGAAACCATTTGTGATTTGTGGCTTCTCTGATGGCTCTATGTTGAATGCTTGAGTAGAATGAAAGAGAAGTTAAGTTAATTCACATGGTGTTGAAGGAAAGATGCAGAGAAGTTGTTTTGATATAACTCTTTTGAAGGATTAATACAAGTCTTGGATATCTTTGGGAGTGGAGTTTTTTTCCGAAAAGGCTTTTTGCACGTAAATCATGTGTTGTGATATGTTATTTTGGTGTTGTGAATTCATGGTTCTTTTTTGCTGCTATCTTGTGGTGAAATAATGTTTATTTATGTGATATTTTTATGTTAATTTGAGATAGGTAAATAAAACATCTTAAAGTTGTATTTTCTTGCCTAACAAAGAAAATGTATATTTTCATTGTTTTTCATATTAAGACAACCTAGGTTCGAGATTCGCATGGAATCAGGTATTTTCATTTGGTATTTTCTAAAGATTTATTATCATCAATACCTTTACAAGATTAGACATTCAGTAAATTTCCAACAATTTCCCAACACTTGTAGGAGTTTATAGCTAAAATCAACGACATTTGGAATGCATTGAACATTGATAAAATATCCAGTATTGGCAGATATTGGCACATATGTGCAATTAACAAGGCCTACCAAATTCAATCTGTATCAAAAAAAATTACAATATTGGCACATATGCTTTCCTAGCAGAAGTACATACATAGTCAATGCTCCAATCTTCAAATAACTGAAAGGTTCAACCACACATGAGTACCAAGCAGAATATAGCTCTAATGAGGAATTGGATGTGGATTTCCAATACTCGAATACTAGAATAAATTTGCTAAATGTGATATCCAAGACAAGCCCACATAGGAATAACTGTAGGTCAATTAGAACCCTCTATAGAACCATTCAAACGTATATCTGCCTTCATTTGGAACAACCCTGTATCAAAATGACCGCAAATCCACATACAATTTGTTTTAGTTAACATGTAAAACTTGGGAAATGATCTTTCTGAATGTGAAGTCTAGTTCAACATCCAGATATTCAAATCAAATATGTCATTTGAAAAAAGGAATAGACATATCTACAAACCCTAAGATTTTAGAAACAGGAAGACTCTTGAAACAAATCAAGCTGTCTAGGAGAATTCAATAAATTTAGCAAAGCCAAAATTCAGAGGCAACCAGTGGTGAATCATCCAATACGTTCATGTAACCAAGTGTTGAATCCAAGAACCCAATTTAAATTGTCCATACTGTGGTGATTTTACATGTGTCCTCAAGGCTAAAAGAACATAACCAATATACATACCCTATCTTAGATGAACATATACTATCACATAAGCGAACATTATTTCACCATAAAATAGTGTAGCAATAAGTATACGCAAATTGGCAAGTGAAGAATAAAATTTCACAATACCTCATTTATTTGGAGAAATCCTTTCGGGTAAAAACTCCTCACCTGGAAAGAGATCCAATATTTTTATTACTCATTCAAATGAGATACATCAATTAAAATTCTCTCTTTCAATCGTTGTAAAAGTTCTTTGTTTCAACAACCTCTGAATTAACTTAATTTTCCTTCTACTCAAGCATTGAGTATATATAGGCATGAGAGAAACAAGAAACCACAAATGGTTTCAAAAATCATTTAGGGATAAATCACAAAATGAAGAAACTTCCTTTTGCACCTTGCGTTTAAATATACTCTTATGCGCAATCAAGTGTATTTAGTTATTAGTAGGAAACTTGTAATTGTGTTTTACTTGTTATGAATGTTGCTAAATGCTATAATTTCAACTTGGAAAATGTTTTTTAGTTTTCAAAATAGAAAGAGCTTGAATAAGATGAGGAATATTTTTTTTGAAAGGCAGATAAAATCACAAGATGGAAGAGGGAGTTTCTTGTGTTTGTGATTTATCCCTAAGTTGTTTTAGAAACCATTTGTGATTCGTGGTTTCTCTCATGGCTATTTATTGAATGCTTGAGTAGAAGGAAAGATAAGTTAAGTCACATGTTGTTGAAGCAAAGAAGTGTTGGAGTAGTTCAAACAAATTGGTTTATTGATGTAACTCATTTGAAGGATTAATACAAGTTTTGCATCGCTTTGGGTGTGGAGTTTTTTCTCATAAGGGTTATTCGATGTAAATCATGTGTTGTGAGATGTTCTTTTGGTGTTGCAAATTTACGCTTCTTTATTGCTGCTATCTTATGGTGAGATAATACCCATTTATGCTTTATTTTATGTTGATATGCGATAGGTGCCCTCCAACTGCATAACCACCTTCACCAAATGAATCTGTGACTCCTGAAGAACCAACTGGGTGCCCTCTAACAACCGAGAAGTTGCTTGAAGCTCATGGGTGCGTTCAACTACCTCATCTTACCCTAACAATGCCTCATAAAAGGTGCTCCCCCACTCGAGCAGTTGTTCCCTGTCATCTACCAACTGTACATAACTCTGCCTCAAAATTTTGATAGCCTCTCGAAGTGAATGAATCTCTGCTAGGGAAAGATAGCTACCACCGTGCTCATCTGACATAGGGGCACACCAATGGTAAACAACCAAAAATAGCCGGATAGCATCATAATGCTCAATAGATGAAGAAATATCTCTATCGCTCACCCTTAGCTTTCTCGACTCAAGATTTTTTTGCATGCCCTAGCTCCCCTGTACATTCTTTGTTTCACTAATCGCATTGTGGTAGAAAACTGTATCTACCAGACTCACAACATGATCGCTCTCCTAATGTGCGCTAACAACCGGGCACATGTCCACCAACAAGGTATTGACACTGGGTACGTCTATAAATACCTCCTTCGAAGAAGTGGAAGCCATTGTTATATAACACTCCTTTCACATATTTGTTTCCTCATCCTCCTCCGCGAGTCCTGTAAAACAAGATCCTGGGACCCATCAATATCAGATGACAAGTCTAAGTCAACACTCAATGTCTGGAATGATAAACTAGAGTCACTGCAACACACATCATCCTCATACCAAACCTTAGAGGTATCCACAATGCTTGATTAGCATCGTCAAACAGAGACCCCTTTGCTATCTCTTGTTGCATACATGACTGAATGTCCTCATGTAAATCAACAACAATGGGGCATGAATCTACATTACCTGACTCCACCGCAACACTCAAATCATGAGTGTTATCACGAGGTAGCTCCATGCTCATATCCTTTATATAGGAAAAGACTATTGTCTCCTTCAGAGACCCAACACTATGACTGGTACTATAATAATCAGAGCTGTCAGAGCTCATATCCTCCTCGCAGTCCTCAAAGACAACACCATCATGTAAAAAATCAGAATCCACAGTGGCATCGACAACCTCTTCCGCATTCACACTATCCACAACATCAACAACAGGGTCAGATAAAGGACCGCTGTCCTGAAAATCAGTACCTGTAACACTAGTACTACTACCAACATATGTAAAGCTTCCATCAATGGTAGTGAACATTTCATCAGCCTGTTCCGTGACACTAACTCTTATATGCTCAAGATGTTGAGACTCAGTACCACTATTTGCAAACAAGTCAGTCACATCCACATGTCCCTGTAAACGGTCTCCAACATCATGTGTCCAAATAGGACTAGAGACTGACCCTCTAAGTACATGATCATCTCCACAATGATCAGTAGTTGGTGAAAATTCATCATGAAGATTTCTGGATGCCTTACTTGTAAAGATCTCACGTCTCCTCTCCTGTCTTTTTTGTGAAGAGGACTTGTTGAAAAAGGAAATCAAAAGTTTTGTTTCCTTATCAACAGTTACTGGATGTGAGAGGTTCACATGTAGCTTTTCCCGAGTTTGCCTCAGTTTCTGCATTTCTTTCAGCAAGCCTTTTGTTTGCTTTCTGAGATTAGACATATTTTCCGACTGGTTTCCATGTTTTCCTGATTTCTTGTGTTTTTCCATGATTGAAATAACAACAAGGGTTGTTATCACTCCAAACAATGCGTACATTCAAAGATTTCCACCCCAAGAGGATGGCAGGAAACCGCTCTGATACCACTGTAAGAACGCGTACTGGCTTTAACCCCGTTTCACTGGATTCTGCTAGATAGTCTTGCAAATTGTATTTTTCATGTGTTTTTTCGGAATTTATATGTTCTTTGGAATTGTTTGACAATATATGAATAGAAATACAATGCTTGGAATTTAATTTGCAATTTATCACATTGCACTTACAAATTTGATTCACTAATAAGTATCCTCAATTCTTCAAAAATAGATTATACAAAAAAACAATATCATGAATCAGGAATTTTTTTGGAACAATATATATAGAACCTTTAACAACTGGCTTGTACAAATTGTCTCTCTATTACGGTTATTGCTGCTACTGGAGGTTACTCCACTTGTTGTATGAGGCTTAGAAATGATTGAAGATGACACTCTAAAGTCATCGTGCCTTGCATTACCTAAATGCAGCCCGTAAACACAAACGCTACTTCAGATTGTAATATTTAGCTGCTAAAGAGCCAATTGGAGGTAGAAGTAATATTGTTGTCCCTCATCCATGGCATCAACAGTCTCTACATTATGTGACTGATATACATTGAACAACAACCTTGAATTGATCCACACAGACCATAATCTTGGTTTTGATTTGTCTCATAAATGGCACTGCAAAGTTCACACACCATTTGCATTCAATCAAGAGCTGATATCAATTTTATTAAACCCCTAATTATAATTCTCTTTGAAGTACAAATGATGGCTCTGAGGTAAGCCATCCACAGGGACAATTCACTCGCGATTGACTACCAATTCAAAGTGCATAAAATTTGAAAGAATTAACAATTCTTGTAGACAATTTTTGTCCAAACCCCTGTCCTTGCCTTGAACACAAAAAACTCCATTCACAAAATGCCAAAAGATAGATATGGTTAGATTTCTCCTTCGACACTTAAATAATTCATTCATGAAATCGAACCAAAACATAGGCAATTCATACTTTTGAATTAATATAAAATATAATATCTTTTCCAACACGAATTGGCGCCATGTAATAAGCTCCTACATAATTATTTAATGACTTTGTCATATTATAATGTTATAAACCATATCATTAATTAATTTGGACTTAATTAATGAACATTAAGGTCGTATCTTAATGTTATAAACCATATCATTAATTACGTTAGACTTAATTAATATGAACACTAAGCCATTAATCTTTTCATTCACCAAATAGTCAAGTGATCAAGTCAAACTCCATAAATTTGCTGACAGAGCCGTCASCTAAACATTCTGYGGCAAATACTAAACARTACTAAACAATTTGTGCCTGGCAGGCAGATTCTTGATTCTATTTTGAAGGTTCATGAGGTTATACACTSTACCCAGGTCTCTCTTAASTCTAGTTTCTTTCCTAAGTTGGACCTCTCGAAGGCTTATGACCGGGTTGACTGGGRTTTGTTGATCAGAGTTGTTAGATCCTTTGGTTTTGGTGAAATTTTCATTCAATTGATTTATCAGCTCATTAGTACTTCTACTKCTGCCATCCTGATCAATGGTTCTCCTTCGAGGTTTTTCAAACCTACCAGGGGTTTAAGGCAAGGCGATCCTCTTTCTCCAATCCTTTTCTCTATCTTAGCTGAATGTCTAGGGCGCCTTTTTCAGAAACTTGTTGATAATGGGTCTTTTAAGGGTCTCTCCCCCTCCTCGACCTCTAGACCCTGCTCGCATGAACAGTTTGTGGATGACACTATCCTCATGGGTTTCTCTTCAATCCAGGAAGTTAGGACTATCAAAAATGCTCTGTCTACCTATTCCCTTGGTTCGGGTCAATACGTCAACTGGGATAAAAGCTCCTTATATTTTATTAATACTCCCGAGGATAGGCAGCACAAAATTGCTAGAATTATTGGGCGCAGAATTGAGTCCCTTCTTGCTACCTATCTTGGTCTCCCTCTTGGTCTTAAACCTCCAGATTCTTTCTGGGGAGGTATTGTTGATAGATTTAATAGGAAGTTGGCTGGTTGGAAATGAGCCATCCTGAGTCAAGCTGGTAAACTTCAACTTCTCAAGGCGTCTTTACGAAGCCTCCCTATCGAAGTTCTCAGTCTTTTCAAGATCCCTGGTAAATTTGAAGATATCATTGAGAAAATTCAGAGAAATTTCCTGTGGTCAGGTGTCGAGGAGAAAAAGAGATTAGCCTTAGTGGCTTGGGATAAGGTCTGCACTCCCAAAAAATGGGGAGGGCTGGGATTACGCCCTATAAGAGCTACCAACTTGGCCCTGCTGGTCAAACAGATTTGGAGAATTTTTGGTGTTAGAAGAGAATGGAATGACATTATTCATAAAAAATACCTCTTCTCCTTTTTCCACATTTCCAAATTTTGGAAAACCGATCTGAAAGTGCAAAGATCTTTTATTTGGAACAGTATTCAGAAAGCGAAGTATGTGGCTTTTAAGGGGGCCAGGTGGTTTTTAGGTAATGGAAGAAAAATTCATTTCTTGGATGACTCCTAGATGAAAGATTATCCTTTAAACTCTGTTACTGCTTTTCAACCTTTCATTAATTAGTGTATTCAGAGACATGGAGCAATGGTCAGGAACTACTGGAGGAATGGTTCGTGGATTGATTTGTCCATTTATGATGAGTTGTTAAAACCCTTAATGCTGGATCTTGTGATCTGGAAGGTTAAGAGCTCTAATGAAGATAGGCTCCTTTGGGGAATTCTTCTTTCTGGAACCTTAACGGTGGCCTCTTGCTCGGAGCTGTTACTAAAGTAACCGAACCCTCTTCCCTTTTGGGCTCAGGTTTGGGACAATTCTTTCATTCCTAAAATTAACATCTTTTTCTGGCTGGCTTTGCAGAACAAAATTCTTACCATTGATAACCTCCAGAAAAGGGGAATGGTGCTGACTAACAGATGCTTTCTATGTAAAAAAGTCGAGGAAACTGTTTATCATCTTGCCATAGACTGCAGTTATGCTTGGTAGGTTTGGAATGAATTATTACAATGCTGGGAGATTAAGTGGGTCTTCCCCAATAAAATGGACAACTTTTATATCCGATGGCGAAAAGCGATTTCCCCCATTGATCAACATCTGTGGAATTTCATTCCTCCTCATGTTATATGGCGATTATGGAAAGAACGCAATGACAGAGTCTTCAGAAACATTGAACTTCCTCCAAAAGTGGTTGCTGAGAAGATAAAGAGAAGTATAAAGGAAAAATTCAAGGTTTCTTCTGGAAGAACGCTGGATTATAAAGCTGGTGATATGGGTTTGAGAACTATTATCTATAAACATCATCCTAGCGAGAATGCCATCTGGCTTTCCCCTCCGCCTGGGTGGATAAAACTTAACTTCGATGGCGCTGCTAAGGGTAACCCGGGCCCAGCTGGCTGTGGTGGCCTCATCCGTGATGACATGGCTAATTGCATGGCAGCGGTGGCCCTTCCTATTGGGGTTCAAACCAATCATGTGGCAGAGGCTATGGCTCTTCTTCAGACGCTAAAACTTGTCAAAAAATACATGGCACAGAAGGTGTGGATCGAGGGAGATTCACTTAATATCTTAAAATATATTAGTGACAAGACTAAGTCATCATGGACAATCAAGGAAATCATCGAGGAGGCCAGAATCATAATTAATTCCTTTAATCAAGCTATAATTTCTCATGCCTATAGGGAGGTGAATGGTACTGCTGACGAGTTGGCCAACTTTGCGGTTAATGCCAGGGACATCGTGATTTGGCACGATTATACAAATCTGACCGTCGATATCAAAGCCAAGTTGGCCTTCGACGGATCCCGAAGCATGAGGGTAGATTGGGCGCACCTTCAAAGCTATGATGATTAGACACATCTTAAAAAATCAAAGGGAAATTATGAAAGAAAGTGGTGTCTTTCCCAAGAACACTAATTATAGACATGAGTTAACCCTTGCTAATTTCAAAGTTTCCAGTTTTCGGAATTACTGTTTTCTCTCTGTGTTTCCTTCCTTTTCTGTGAATTGTGTGATCATGGGAGGAGGGCTTAATCGC
>MU223250.1:331672-345537 GCA_018584345.1 Thuja plicata
CTACGCAAACTAAATGTTATTTTGTCCATCACACCACCTATTATCTGTTGGGTACTTTTCTTGCTGATTCATAACACTTGTAAAACAAGTATGTTCTACTATTTGCCCCAACACTGACCAAGCAAGGAAAATATCAATTGTAACAAGGCATTTCTACCTTCTACACTTTGTGTTCCACGGACTCAGGCGGGTTTACCTTATCTCTGCTTTTTTGACTCACGAAGAGTAACATCTAAGCATATTTAGAATGGATTTTTTACAAAACATTTGTTCTTTAATTGACTAGTTTTGTAAAACATAACATACAAGATTAATAGAGAATTTGTGAATGATAACTTAGCCACACACTCCATTTATATAAAAGACTAGTGCCTTATCCTAGGGCATGGAATCACTTTAAATTTACAGAAAACCCTTAACAACAATGGTCACTTAAGTACACTTGTAGATTATTGGAGGAAATGAATATACCTTACTTATCACTCCACATTTATACTATAGATGTAATCATCAAATTTGTAAAGAACTTAAAAACTCATCAAAATTATTATATGGAAATTAATTCTTTCCTTGAAAAAAACCCTAAAACAATCTCACAATCTGCCTACAGATAGATAGATCGAAGAGTCTTTAACCATTCATCTTAAACAAATGCTATAATTCAAAACAAAGAAAATTATATTGGAACTTCAAAAATGGTTGTGAACTTGTATTGTATTGATATTAAAATATGTAGTACAGTCAAAATAAACTTTAAAACATGATAAGCATGATAAGCATGAAACAAGCTTTAGATTACTTTGTGGAATCTAACTTCTAACAACAACTACAACAAGAAAACAGAAAAGATAAAAACTTACAACAATGGAACAAAAACAACAAAGACAAGTTGTGACAACAACAATAAATTCATTTCTTCTTTATCAGACCCTTCAATTTGGTAACCTCTTTGTTACAATCTCTATTGCAACGGTCAAAATATCTTGGAAACATAAATCCATTGCACCAAATCCAATAAGCTCAATTATGCAAATTTTCACAATCCGAGGGTTGTCAATTCACCATTACTTCTCACACATGCATGAATGGGCTTTAGCGACTGAAACTTGTTAGCATTTATTTCTTAACTTTGAGTATAGGTGTGAAAACCAAATGCATGCCTCTTCTATCTAATTTTCATTGAAATTTTTTAATACCCGAGAAACGAGACCAAATGTCACTACCTGATTTCGCAACACCTACTTTCATTATTTTTTACATTTAGCACATTGACAAAGTGCCACCCAAACACATGGAAACTAATCGCAAGCTTGCATCATAACCCAAGAGTTTTTCATTTCCTTCGCGACCCAAGGACAATGCTATCAGATCCTCTTTACTAGCGAGCTTGCCACTCCTTTGTTTAAATCTTACAAAAATTTGCGAGTAAGCGATATTCGTTGATGTTCATTAAGCCAGTCAGTCGCAACCTCACGAGAGCATATGGAATAATCCTTGTCCATCAACGAGTTAGCAATTACATAATCTTAATATAAAAAATTTCTTTCTGGTGAGCTCACAACTTAAAATTTAATTTAACTTAATCTCCTGCGAGCATGCCACCACTGAACATTACCAACCTTTTTCACCTTTATCGCGAGTCTGCAACCTTAAAATTTTACCCGACTTAAGACTCACGAGCATGCGATAACAATTTTAAGACTCACGAGCATGCGATGACAATTTTTTGTATAGTGCTTTTTGAATCCACAAATAATGCAAGGATGTATTTAAACCATTTTTATTTGTACTAGTCCTTATGGAAATTATATTCATTTGAAACTGGGACACTTTTAACGTAATTTCAATATCACTTATTGTATATATTGGCTTGACACATTGACTTCTTGTTTTACTGAATCACTTTTCAAATTCCATGTGCATGCTTTTGCAATCCTTTCCAATGATTACCCATTTTTTCTTGACCTTATGATCAACGTTCTTTTAAAACCATCCTTTTTTTATTAAGATGAGACTCTAATATCATCCGCTGAACTATGCAGCTTTTCCCAACCAACTTTTCTATCAAGTAGACACAAACCAACTTTGTGAGAGGCACTCATACCTATAGGAAACACCAACTTCAAAATTAAGGTTCCACCTTAGTAATGTTTCTTAATCAATAGATGATGAATCCATAATTTCCTATTAATCAATTTCCACAAAATTGCTATATTATATTTCACAAATCTTCTACGATATCTTCCACAAATCTACTACACTTTCTTTATAAATCTACATTAATTTCTTTTCAAAACCTGATTCAAACTACTCAAGTTTTGTTCACTAAATCTGCAATCTATCTTTTTGTAAATGGATGTTTGTGTATATGTTTTGTTGTGTTGGAAATATGCACATCTCTCTGGAAGAATTGCTCTAAACTGGGTACGAAAGCCATTCAATAATCTACCATTATCACAATAAGTTTAAACGTTCATATGGTACTTAAATACAAAGTTTGTCTAGAATAGTAACAAGGAATAGGTTGATACCATCGCATAATCAAACCATTAAAATTGCATGATAAAAAATAATCGAGAAGAAATTTAGAATCTGACTCAAGTCTTCCTCCAATTGTTTTACCCAATGTTCTTGACGTGCTTCTTTAGCATCTTTAGGTTCAATCTTTGAAATCAAACAATACTGAACTTTATCTTCAACAACTTTTGTTCAAGTTTGAATACATTTGTTTCTATCACCAACTATCCAATTTTTTTTATGATTAAACCTCACATACGTGGGAGTTTTAGGATTTGTATGAATTACAAAATATTGTATTTCTTCTTAGGTGTCCGCCTCTTCTTTATGCACCAAAATAATCTAAACTTGATTATGAGTTTGAGGCTTCATCCCTTAATTTGTATTGTGATCCAGATCATTTGAATCATATTTGCAGATCTAGACTACCTTTGATTACATTCATCCACATTGACATTTGCTCTCTCAACTATCTTTCTCATTTTGTTATTGTAACATTTGTATGCCTTGCCTTTTGTTGAATAACAAAGAAAGATACCTTCATTACATCTATCATCAAAATTTCCCAAATCCTCATCTCTTTTGATATAACATTTACTTCCAAAAATTTTGAACTATCTCACGGTAGGAACAATACCATACTATAATTCATAAGGACTCTTACAATTATTACCATTTATTTGCACCCAGTTCAATTTGTAAATTGCAGTACAAACAACTTCTCTGCAATAAGCACACAAAACATTTCCTTCAATCATCATTGTCCTTGCGGTGTCTAGAATATTTATGTTCTTTTTCAATACACCATTCTTCCTTTCTATATTAGCATCTAAGCCCTTGATAATAATAATAAAAATCATAGTTCTTATCGCACAATATTCTATTCTTGTAGCTTACTGGTCTCTGCTCGAATCGCCAATATGACATATATAAAAAACCAAGATTGTATGTTGTTCATTATAACTTCAAATGACTGATTGACAATATAACTTTAAGAGAAGATAATATTGAAGCATGTGATCGATCCCTGCAATCGTTTATTATTTGTAATTCAAACCTCAACCTAGTCCCAAGACTTTTTCTTTTCTATCTAACTTAGTTCATCCTCCATTGCTTTAATATAGATGATAAGTTCTATTTCTAATAATAGACAAAAAGGTTGCTTCCTCACCTGAATTTGCTGCAATTCATTGTCCTTGTTTTAACTCCTACCTCTTCTCCTGCAATTATATTCAAGTTTTTCTTCATTTGAATGTAACCAATCTTTTAAACATCAATAATATTTAACCTCTGAAATATAAAGGCCATTGGGCCAAAAAAAAACCTATTTCTCTACGTGCACTATGCTATGTAATAGAAAAGGATCGATTGTACAATGCCACGTGGAAAATGCATCAAGGAAGTGATTGCAACTACATGAAGCCCCATTGACATCATTATCATTTCTTTTTGTATGCGTGGAAGAGTTGCAACAACAAATTGATTACGTCAGTTTTGAGGTTTATTATAAATCAGAATGAATCCTCTCATAAGAAGAAGCAAGAATTGAAGCTCAACTTGATGGTTGATCTTTGTAGATCCTTCTCAATTGAAAAAGTCAAAGGAAGTTGTGGGTAAATTATTTTAAATTTCCTTGTACTAATTTCGATATTTACTACCGATTGGAATCACTAATCTACTGGAAGCACCAACTCCTACTTTTTGATGTAGGCACCAACCTACTCGAGACAACAACCTTGACTTCTAAGCTGCAATGTAGTGATACCTCCACTTCTAATCACCAACTTAGTGAAAGACACACATCCCTCCTCTAGGAAAGACAACATTCAAAATGAAGGTTTTTCCTTAGTAATGTTTCTTAATCAATAGATGATTACAATCATTTCCTATAAATATGTTTCGAGAAAATTGACATTTTACAATATTAGACAAGCTTTGATGTAGTCTGCAAATATCATCCTTTTTTTAATCTTATTCGATTTTTTTTCATAACCAACACTTCACTAATGTCAGTATGTAGAAAGGTTTTCCTGACATCAATTTTCTAATATACAAGGTGACACATAAGTAGCGAATCCAACAGTTTTCTCATAGAAGATATAAACCCTAGTATCGTATGGGCATTATCTGCAGATAAGAATTTCATAGAATTAACTTAGTGTCTTATTTTTACAATTTCTATAGTTCATTTGACTCCATAACTATAGTCATGATGAACCTTCCCTTGCTATATAGACAAGTATGAACAAACAGATTCACTAATTAAAGTATTAAGTTTCAATTAAATAAAAAAGTGTGATAAACAGTTATAGACAATGTTTTTTATGTCATACTTCATGTTTCAATATAGCAAGTTTTATAACAATAACTGTACTTTATTTAATCATTTAATAAGATACTTTATTTAATATTTTCAAATGATCTATCATTACTTCTGTCATATTTTCTTCTGTTAGGACATCTTGTAGTAAAGTGTCCAATCTCTTTACAATTAAAACAAACAAGTGGGTAACACTGTGACTTTGCTCTTTTACTCTGACCGTCGGTGTGCACTCTGTCGGTGTATGCAGTCACTCTGTGAGTACTTGACTTATATGCATTACTGATAGCATAGCCTTTGATTAACTGGTTCTTTGAAGTCTTTATTAGTATGTCCATGACCATACATATTATATCAAGTTGACATCAATGAAAATACAATACATTAACTGATTTAATGCCTTGCATGATCATCAACTTAACATCTTCAAACATTCAATCAGTTATTGTTCATCAGGTATAGGAGCACCTTTTTTCTAGGCAATTTCTTGACTCCTCTTCTTGGGAATCCACACAAATGGCTTATCACACGATAATATGAACTATTCCTTACTAAATCACAACCTCGACATTTCCAATAGAATGCACCACCTCTAGGAAGATATCTTACAATATCAACATACTTGCACAAAGGAGAATTAGAAAGGGGTTATACTCTTTGTTCAATATTGCCTACTGAGGAAGAGGTAGATGTCATTGTAGTTCTTTTTCCTATGGAAAGAAATTTGTATACATATATAGTATAAAAACAAGAGAATGAAATTTTTTGGGAAAAAATGGACAATAAAAGAGAAATGAAAAAAAAATGCTTAAACAAAAACAAAAACTTGATGTTGAAGTAAATGGAACAAGAAATTCCCTCTTCTATTCATTGTAAGCTTGTAAAGGTGTATAAATGAGGCACAAACACTTGAATAAGGTCCACAAATCAATCTTCCAATTCCTTACACAACCAAACTCTTTCTCAACCACCTATTTCATCTTGCTCAAGACAAAACAACCTATTTGCAAACCACATATGAGAATGAGAAGTCAACATAAGCCTTTCAAATCCACTTTTTAGTGACGTGGACGTAAAAAATTTATACAATATGCAAAAAAAAGCTTAAATTCTATCTATGGGTGAAAATTCGCTAGAGTTTGCACCAAGTTCATCGTTTCGCGCAATGTTTGCACGTGTCAAAACACAACAAAGGATGGTTCGAGCTTGGTTTTGTGCACCGAACCTTGCTCGGACGCACATGCAGACAAGACCCGGACCACAGACTAGTTCGAACTTGGCCTGGTGAGGGGGGGTGGTCGACAGATGAAATCGACTTCCTAGTCCTGAAGTCTTAATCAATGTGACAAATTAGAGGAGTTCTCATGGCCTATTCATTTTGATGCAAAATGGATACAATTCCTTTTTAATATTTCTCCAACTATAATTTATTTTCCTTATTTTTTTACCATCGACATATTTTTATGATATTAACGAAATATATAAAAAATAATTTCACCAAGAGTTATGATATAGCCACATTATGTACATACAATTCACCTGATAGTTAGAGAAGGAGCATTAGCTACTCTTTAAGGTTAAATATATGAATAAGATAAAGCTAAATGGAGAAAGTCAAAATGCTAAATTTTAAATACTCATGAGCCAAAGATGTCAAACTCTCACGCAATGTAAGAGGAAAATATACAAGCTTCACATGACACCAACAAGCAATTCAAAAGATCATTTATCTTCCAATCAGATATTTTCCATAACCCATTTCACATAGCATTGTCAATAGCTTACAACCCAAAACTTGAAACAAAGAAGATAGAACATTTAATATAACTACACAAAACTTGCACTCAAAGTGATACTGAGTTATACATGGCATAATGATAAATATCATTACCAAAAGTCCACTGAAAATAGATAATGAGGAATTGTTTGTGGATTTCCAAGAATGAAGACTAGAATAAATTTTCTAGATGTTATTTTCCATACAAACCCACATAGGAATAACTAACCAACATAGGAATAATTGTAGATCAATAAGAACCCTGTAATCAACCATTCAAATTGGTAAATGCCTTCATTTTGAACATGTTGAATACAGTCTTACAACAAATCTACATACTACAAATTTCTCATTTCTCATAAATAACTTGTTGGAAATAGTTTTGTTTTCATTTTCCTTACCACCACTTTACCACTTTATTTGATTATTTTTAGGCTTACCGTCTCTCTTCCTTTCTCATCGAGTTCTACTAATTTGCAACATGTCTTGCTCAACTTTGTTTGGACAAATTGTATTTGATTCCTTCGAGGCTTACCTTCTCTCTTCCTTTCTCGTAGAGTTCTACTAAATTGCAACATGGATTGTTCAACTTTGTGAGAACAAAATTTTTTTTGTACGCAAAAGTATATTTTAAGACCATTCATTCAATAGTTAAATTCTAGTGTCTAAACTACTAAATTTTTTTTTGCAAATCTATTATGTTATTCAGGTGAATTCTACTGAGAGGATTTAACATGGTCACAACTTTACCATCTCTCTTCCTTTCTCATAGAGTTCTACTAATTTGCAACATGTCTTGCTCAACTTTGTTTGGACATATTATATTTGATTCCTTCAAGGCTTATCTTCTCTCTTCCTTTCTCATAGAGTTATACTAAATTGCAAAATGGATTGTTCAACTTTGTCAGGACGAAAATTTGTTTGTACACAAAAGTATATTTTAAGACCATTCATCCAATAGTTAAATTCTAATGTCTAAACTACCAAAAAAATTGTTGCAAATCTATTATGTTATTCAGGTGAATTCTACTGAGAGGATGTAACATGGTCCCAACTTTATCATCTTCTTCAAATAGAAAACCTTTAACAAGCCTTTCCTCATATTATTGCCCATGACGTCCATCCAATTTAGGATTCATGATACATCTCTGTTGTCTTGTTCAACCACACACATAGACTATTGCACAACATTTATAAACAATCTCATTTCTTTTACTTTGAATAATATCATGTTTTGAAAGTAATTTGAGTGTGGACATAGACATGTCCTTTTGGTTGAGACATTTTCTCAAACTCTCCCACTTGTTGAACACCTTTTTAAAAACCATAATTATCTAGGGAAATGATTACCAACAGGAAGCAACCTAAGCAATGCTAATGTTGCAACTACAGTAATATGAAACATATCATGACATCATGATCTATCATCTCCTTAAAGGAAGATCAAATGATGGAAATAACAAATTATGGTCTCAAGAAAACTTGCATCATGTCATTAGCCTAATCTAGAATCATGACAAAATATAAATAGTTCTCTAAACCAAAAAGCATCTTCAAACGTATGAAGATAATCATCCATCATCAAATGATGAATCCACATTATTGTTTAATGTCACACTGAACCATGTAACCAAGCTCCCTAGCAGTCATGATATCCATATCTTAATTGAAAATCTTCATGGCCCCAACAGAACCAAAGAATTTAACGCAAGACATCACGAAAGGAAGAGTGAAACCACGATCTCCGAACCAAGAAGACATAATACTGAATATCCTTTGTCAATGGAACCAAAGATGTCAATCTCTCACTTCAATATAAATAGATATTCTAAGAGCTTCAAATGGAAATAACAACCATTTCAAAAGATTATCCATCTTCCAATGGGAAATTTACTACTGAATTGTCAATAGCTTAGAACCAAAAAATTCAAACAAAGAAGTTAGAACATATATATCAACACAATGCTCCTCCATATCACTCCTATGCAAGAAACAAACATGCAATGAGCTCCATAAATTTTTAGATCCCCCATGAGCTTCAAGGGCCCAACATAGATTAGATGACAATATTCATCTAAGGTCATGACTTGCAACATGACAAATGTGGAAAACAATGTTAAATTGTAGAACATCCATTGAAATCTACAAGCCACGCACAATTTACAATTCCTTATAATTGATTTCGTAGAGTGTTTTTCCACCTAAGGAATCAAAATAGAGGAATACCCAATACCAAATATTGGGAAAGTGGTCGAAATTTATCCATTCTCTAATTCCATTAGCATATTGATGAGATTTAGTATTTAGACTATACCCATTGAAAATCAAGTGATGGCATGCAAGTCTGGAAACTAAATTTTCTGAATATTTAAAATCATGCATATATTAATATTGGTTTGTTATGCCAGAAAATGTGGTTTATTAACTTATCTTAGATGCACATAAAATATACCCTAAACAAACATTAATCTTAAGAGATTCAAGACTTGCGTTAATCTTTCAGATGAGTTACATCAAGAGAACTTCTCTCTTTGAATTGTTGCAACACATTTTTCCTTCAACAATTTACTTAATTTTTCTTCTCCTCAAGCATTCTATATATAGCAATTAGAGAGACCCCAAAATCACAAATGGTTTGTAAAACAGTTTAGAGATTAATCACAAAATCAAAAAACTTGCTTTTCCAGCTTGTGATTTAAAAATACTCTAAGCATAATAAAGTGTCTAAGTACAATAAAGTGTATTTATTTTTTCATTGGTAATTTATAATTATCTTTTAGTTGTCATGAAAGTTGCTAAATGTTTTATGACAACTTATAATTATCTTTTAGTCGTCATGAAAGTTGCATCTCCAAACGAATGAGATTTAGAACAAAAACAATCGTTCATGAAACTTCAAATCTGCCTATGAATTTTGTATTTATAATGATATCAAAATGTTCAATACATTCAAAATAAGTTCCAAAACACCTATATAAATTCTTTGTCTAATACCATAATTTTACAATCTTGCTGATTCAAAAAATGACTATATCTTTCCAAGTAGTCTTGGAATCCTTTTATATATAAGGATGCAACAAGCTTCAGACTATTTGGAAGAATTGAAATGTTTTCCAACAATATTTCAACAAAATAGAAATGACAAAGATAAGGAACAAACATAGCAGAAAATTGTTAGAGCCACATGACGCCTGCTACTTCTTCAACATAGCCTCCCACCTGTTCACCTCCTTGTCGGTCGACCAATTGAATGCTTTTTCTTGTTCCAACTTGATAACAGCCTCTGCCCACCTAGCATCTATAATCGGTTTGACATCAAAAATGAATTTTACCATATCAACTTCAACTTTGAACAAATTGTCCATTAAATCGTTGAAATAACCAAGGTCAATTTGTTTTTCCATGTGTTGATTCACATCATTAGTTTTCCAAATGGAATTAGATTCCCCCTCTCAACTAGACTGTGCTTTCATATCATTGTTGTCAACATAAATCAGACAAACCAATGCATTGTACTCTTTTCCAAACTACTGCCATTTGTTTTTAATCAAAACACCCTTCCCATTAAAAAATGCATAGGAGGCATTTACTTCTTCTACCATCTTGGTAGTATCTGTAATCTTGGGAGGAAAGTCATCATTGTATAACATAGCAGTGTTTAATCTATCCATCACTCTGGTCCCGCCTGACGACAGATTGAACATGGGCCCAAGAAATGCCACAACCTCAGAAGCTACTTTGCTTGCATCCTGAAGTGAATTGTACAATTCATGCACCAATAATGTTTTCCCTTTCAATACCACTCGGTGCTTCAAGAATCCAAGAAGAACAGAAACAACATTGGCACTTTGTTGTTTCTCAGATTTTCTTGTTTGGCCTTCTATGACTACTGCATCAACCAGAGTCTCTGTAGACGCAACCATTTTGTTTATTTTCATCATTTGTAGGGGCTCATTTACCTTCTATTTTAGTTCTTCTATCTATTCTTCCAATGTATTGTTCTTTATTATTACCTCTTCATATTTTTGGCCAATGCAATCATCTGATTGAAAGTTTGCTCATATCTCTTAGACAAGTCCTTTGTTTTGGCCAAGTTCATGAATGATATTTGAGTCATCAAATGGGAAATCTCAGTATCGCTTTTGTTTTGCAAATTCCAAATCATTCTGTCAAATTTCCTTTCTTCTCTTATGTTCAGCACCAGTGGCTTTTGTGTGGGAGGTTCCAGAGACCAAATAGCCAAATTCTTTGACTTAGGATCAAAACTTGATCCTCTTGATACATCATTGATCTCAAATTCTGATCTGAACATGGTATTCTCCTTTCCGATTTGATCAATAATTAAGGTAGACTGCAAGTGCAGTAAGGCATCCATAGAATACCACTCTTGTTTACTAGGCTTCTTGCTTATTCAACAGTAATCAACTCGCTATCAGGGTCATACTCTTGAAGTGTTCTTACAATCTCCTCGTTCTTCTCCTCACCACCTTCTTCTGTTATCAAATTTTGTCTCAAGTCACTCTGTTTAAATTTTATTAGGAAGCTTTTGAGCTCATTTAACATCGGGACTCTCTCATGTAGTCGTGTGGCAAGTGTTGTCTCATTTTCAGCCTATTCCACATCCTGTTGAACTTCCCCCAATTTTGTTATGATCTATCTAAAGTAAGTGCCCTGCTTTGTAACCACAAGTCTGTCCATATTTCTTCTTAATTTTACTTCCTTATCTTCAATCTTTTGCCTTTCACTTGATGGCTCCCTCATAGAAACTGCTTAATCTCCACTCTCTTCATCGTCTTCCTCTATTTTCAAGGATATCTTTCCATGCAAGGCCTGTCCATCCTGAGATTACTGTGGATGTGCACCTTCATCGTCGAATTTTCACATTTGTGCCATCAAAGTCTAATATGATCCAAGAATCCTCTCAATTCTTTGGAAGTATAGGGTATCAGGGAAAAAACCAAAGAAAGTAGGGTCTGACTCTTTGCGCTCTGCCTCTGCTCTCATGAGGTCCTTCCACTTACTTTTTCTTTCCATTAATACTTTCCATTTTATTTCTCATAATATCCTCATCGTCCAAAACTTCATGATCCCTGGTTGTGGCCCAAGGAGTCATGTTTCTCAAAGCTGTCTTGAGAAAATCTTCTGGATCACAAAATCTAGAGACCACATTAAGCAATCTGTATTGTTTCAAAAAATGATTGACTTGATCAAAAACCTTTTTGCCCATAGAGAAATCGGATGGGATCCACAAAATAGGGACAAATGTACTTCTTGTGTGTCCCTTTAAATGTTATTTATCAACCAAGATGATTTGACAAATAGATTCCATGAGGGAAACCCTAACTTGAATAAATCTAGGTAAGATGTGGGGGCTGTGAACACCCATAGACCCTGAGGATAGTAAAGTTGTCAAAAAAACAATAAATTCCCCCAATTGTGGTTGAATGACCGATTTGGAACAAAATACCAGGGTCTTAAGACCCTTCTGACATCATTATATAACCTTTCCCTTTCAACTCCCATCATATCCAAAATTGGAGTAACAACCCAATTTTCAAAACAATAAAACGAAGAATGTGAAGATTTATTGTTGCATACCTGAGTCCACCTTTGCACACGCATTTCCATTACATACTCCTCTTCATATAGTTTCAATTATTTATCCATGAATTCCTTATTATACAACATAATTAAATACATCAAGTGTGAATAATGTTTGAAAGTAGGAGAAGGGGCGCCACATTGAATCTCCTCCAGAGCACTATTTATGCACTCAACTTCATAGCCAACATAATCATAAACTGTATTGACATATCAATTGGTAATATCCATGGCCATTATCAGTAAGTCATTTGTCACTATTTTTTCTCCATCAAATTCCAAGACTCTGCATAACTCATAAATAGAGCATTGCATATAATTATGAAAGAAAGAGATATCAAATGGTTGCTTAATGTTTTTCAGGAACCATAACCAACTTTCTATCCACCCTAGCCATGTACCTCGACATTTCATTTCATTTGATAAACTTATCATGCCTCTCATAATCACTGGTTAGGTGATCCAAATCAATTTCTTTGCATATGCAACCAAAAATCTTAAAAGCCTCCCCGAACCTTTGTTTATCTATAGACACCAGGGCAGTCTTATTATTTCTCCTATTTACCCTAAACATAGGAAAATACTTCTTCGCCAATTCTTTTATCAATTCAACATCAACAGATACATCAGGCACAATTAACTTAGCGATATTCAAGTTCCACGGATGCCTTGCTATAATTTTCAATAGCTATAGAAATCTTGAGAGCATGTGCCAAAGTAGAACGCTTATGAGATCTGATTTCATAATTTGTCTTGCTATCAAAGGCACCCATATAGTAATTAATCAGAAAGAAACCAATAGGCCTAACATCTCTTGGAATCTTATTTAGAACCTTATTGAATCTTTTATAGAATTCAACCACTGATTCATTCTGGTTTTTCTTCATACGTGTCAACTCATGTGAAGCAAAAGAAGTATCATTGTGATCACCGAATTGTTCTATGAATTGATTTACAAATTCATCCCAAGTAGATATGGATTTGTCTAGATAACTTTTGAACCACTCTACTGCATCTTCTATGAGGGATTGAACAAAAAGTTTCATGTATATATCCTCATTGAATTCATCAAATTCTTGGATAACATTCTTCAAAATTACGCAATTCACTTCAACTGATTCTGACCCATTCCCTGAAAATTTTGGGATTTCACTCCTTAATTCATTTTTTATGTCATTACGACATCCCCTTATGCCACAAAAATCTTATTGTCTGTATCTGTCAGAAACCATTGGGGGCTCTATAGTTGTTTCCATTTTGATTAATGGCTCCATGTCTTTGATTATGCTGATTTGCATTTTGGAATCTCGGATTATTTCTTTTTCCAAAATTTGAGTTGGTATTATAATCTCTTGGGCCATAATTCCGATCCCTATTGTTTTGATATCCACTATACAGCCTTCCATTATTTTGATGTCTATACTGTTCATGTTGGTTAGATGTTTTAGGATACACTCTATTGTTGTGGTTATGTTATTCTCCATTGTTCCATTGTCCCCAATGATTTCTTCTTTCCCAATCATTATTGTTTCTCTCAAGCCTTCCTCTATTCTCTGGTTCAAACAATGGGTTGGTATGATCATTGTTAAAGGTATGCCCACCGTTCTTCCTATGAGAAGGATGCTATCATCCTTAGGAGCTTCTTTATCT
>MU223250.1:345637-356239 GCA_018584345.1 Thuja plicata
CTATCAACAACTTTTCAACTTTCAATCTCTGCAATACTTGTCTTATATGTATCAAATGCTCTTCTCTAGTCTTACTGAATATCAGAATATCATGCAAGTATACAATCAAACATTTATTCAAGAATTTATTCACATGCGCCCTACGTCTTATTGATGATATCTTGTATGACTTATATCACACTACAAATAAGGTCACAAACTTCCATGTTGAGCTTGATGTCCTTGTTTTTTATTACATTTGGTGTTATTATGTTTTTTTTTTCTTATGGCACTTGCAGTTCTGATTGTATCTTTCTAGATATGTTGGAGATCTTTCATGGTTGCGTATCAATTCTAGGGATCTTTAACAAGAATTGAGGGAGTTTATTCATTTTTCTACCCGGCACCATGCCATTCAATTTGTTCATGTACAGTTGGATTGAATAATGATTGTAAGTAGCGATTGGAGCATTGGCAAATGGGTACTTTTGGTTGTGTTGGGTACTTTTGGTTGTGTTCTTCAGCATTGGCATAGGCTCACGCAAAGAAATGCACAGACATAAAAATGTAGAAAATATTAAATAGATTAGTTCACTGCCTAGCGTCAGATGTTGTGCAAAAATTTGCATAGAGCCGTGCGACAAAACACAACAAGCCACGCGAACAAATGCACAGTCCAAGAAAATCTCGCATGCAAACCTACAAAATGTCACGCGAAATTTCCCTGCAGAATTATGGAAAATACAGAAATCCAAAAATAAATTACGAAAAATAAATATAATGACAGAAAACTAATCTGCTGCCCCGTGGTGGGCACCAAAAATATGTGCTAAAAATGTGTCACACTTTTAAGTCATTATATCCAAGTTTGCTCAAGAATAAGGTCTCGAATGGCGACTCATAGCTCTCTATTCATGAAGTGCAAGGGTTTGTAATGGAGGCCCTCAGATTGACCTAGTTTGTGCCCATGCAAGTACACCATAAAACAATAGATTGAAAGAGGAAGAGAGAGAATGCTAGTGTCCATGATCATCAAGTATGCATGCAAATGAAAATGGAATCTATTCTATATGATAACAATGCATGATTATTCTATGAAAATAAATACAAATGCAAGATTAATCTATGAAAGGAAACATGAATCTAATCTAATATGCAAGTGCAAAATTAATCCAAATGGATTGTCATGGGGTATGAAAGAAGAAGATAAGAAGAGAGAAGTTGCAATATCCAAGCTCAAGTGCTCAAATTCTCCTGCAAAATTTCTCTCCATACCTGTAGCATAACAATACCTAAAAGTGTTGATCATGAAAATGAGGAGAGGTTTCCTTATAAAGAGTAATGGATGGTGGAGATTAAGAGGCAAAAGAAAATAAGCAATGGTGGAGATTAAATCTTGGTTGATTCATGTGCAAAATCAAAGGCTATGATTAAGAGGCAAAAAAGCCCACCACATAGGAAGATGTGTAGAAAAAAGAGTTTTATTTATTTTTCTTTAATTTATTTCCTTTTTTAACAAAAAAGAATTTAAGTGCGTGTTTTATTTAATTAAAAGAGAGATTTTCTTTTATTTAAATAAAATTATTTTATTTAATTAAAAAGGAATATTTTAATTAAATAAGATAAGATTATTTAATTAAAATGGGATTTTAACTAAATAAGATAATTTTATTTAATAAAAAGGAATTGTTTTCTTTTAACTAAATAAGATAATTGATGAAATGATGAAACCTTAGGAAATATTGAAATAATTGAATTAATTATGATTTGATCAAGGAAATTAATTTGAATTAAAATTTTGCAAAGCATTGATTCAGGAAATTGATAAATTGAAAAATGAGGCTGATAGTCTAGGCGACCATTTTAGGGTGCATACATCAGTGACTTTCCATCATAGGCTTTGCGTGCACCGTTAGATCTTTTTGAAGATGCTAACTTTTACTTCACTTAATGTCGAGAGAGGGTCTGAGCACTTAGGACACGCGTCGCCATGGCGCATTCCCTTGATGATTACAAGTCAATCACTTTATCCTTCCATCTTGACGCCATCCGTCCGATCTTGCTTAATCTTTACTATCTTTATCACATCTTTATGGCCCACAGCTTTGATGTCCTAGTACACGTGGCAAGGCGTCACAATGCCTTAACGGTTAAAATCATTGCAACTTTAATTGGAGGCTTTGCTCTAGCCGTGAGATCTTCTTTAACCTGTGATGCCTTTACCCAACTAGTTTTATATTAACTGCAGTCTGCAACTTGTCTGGATGGACCCGCGTCACAATGGTGCAATCCCTTAAAGGTAATCGTTTGTTCATCTTATCATTTTGGGTTAACGCCAGCCATCTGATCATTTCAGAGATGTGTATTTATTGAATCTTTAATCACGCATCAGACCCACTATACATTGGTGTAATGGCAACGTCCATGATGTAAGCACCTAAATGGTGCTGAGTTCAAATCTTGTACAATACAAAAAAAAATAGTAAGAAAAATTAATAGAGGAAAATTAGTGCCTAAAGGAAAGAGAGCATAAATCAATGTATGATCTACGAGAAGTTAAGGACAAAAAGTTCTTTTTGTGTCAATATAATTAGAGTTTGCCTTGGCATAGAATATTAGGTCATGTGAATTTCAAGTCAATTTTTACAAGCAAGGAAAGAGTGGCAATGATAGATGATTACAAAGATGCAGGTGACTGTCGTAGGACAACATGTAATGTCCGCTTTTTGAAATAGGCTTTAATAAAAATAAAAATAATATTAAAATATGAAAAGAATATAAATAAAATCCAAAGTAAAATATATAAGAATTAAATTAAAATACAATTATAATTTAATTAAGTTTAATGAATGATCAAAAGGTATGAAATTAAAAATGTGATTTTCTCAAACATATGATTTAAAAGGGGGAAGAGAATTTTCTTTCAAGGGGAACAAGGAGAAAAGAGGAAAGAAGGGAGCATCAAAACTAAGGAAGGAGAAATGGATGAAAATTGGAATGGGAATAATTCATGAAGGGTTTTCGAAGGGATAGTTGTCCATACCTTTCATGGACAATGTAAGGTCCCAACCAAATTGGTTCAAATTTTCCATGCTTTCCTTTGTCTTCCAACTTGGCATTCCACATGAGAACATAATCTCCCACATCAAACTATGTTGAGCTTCCCTCCTTGTTTCATCTAACTCCACCAGGTCATCAATTCTCAATTGCATATTATTATCAATATCATCATCATAAGTCTTAACAAACTTGTACATCTACATCAAATTATTTTGGGCCAATCTTTCTTGTATCCCATAAACTAAATCAAAAGGTGCACAGTCTATGGCCTTTTTAGATGTCACCGTTTCTTCACACACAACCAATGTTATCTTTGAATCGCAGGCCTGCTTATTTGTATCCAAAATTCTTTTAATAATCTCAAGGAGGCTCTTATTAGTGGACTTAGCTTGTCCATGTCTTTGTTGGTGGTAAGGTGTAGAGTAAGATGTCTGAATACCATTTTTAACACACAAGTTGAAATACTCCTCAGATTTAAAACATAGGGCATTATCTGAGATTATCTTTTATGGGCACCAAAATCTAGTAATTATGTTCTTCAGTAAAAAATCAATCACCACTTTACTCGTAGCTCTTTTAGTGGGAATTGCTTCTACCCACTTGGTAAAGTAGTCTGTAGCTACAATGATCCAGAAATGTCCTCCACTGGACTTGGTAGCTATATCTCCTATAAAATCAATACTCCATTGCTAAAAAGGGGCTTGAACTTCCACTAGTGTAAGGGGCATATTCCCTAAGAATTTTAGGTTACCATAGAAATGTTGGCAAGCATCACATCTTTTAACCAGTTGATAAGCATCTTTAAAAATAATAGGCCACTAGAATCCTGCTCTTAAAATCTTATGTGCAGTAGTCTTGGCCATGTTATGGCCACCACACACTCCACTATGCATTTCTTGCAGGATCCTATCTACTTGCTCTTTATCAACACATTTCAGTAAAATTCGTTCAGGGTTCCTCCACCACAACTCATCTTTAATCAGGGCAAAATAAATTGCTTGCAATTTTAATGTTCTTTTCTAATTTTCATCCATGCCCTGTGTACAATTCATTCTTTGCAAATAATAAATAATGTTAGTGTACCAGTCACAATGGTCGAGGTTACAAATGAAAGGTCTCTATTCTTCTTCTAGGGTATTAATGTGATTAGCATCTAAGTTTGCACTAGCCATCAATTTGGTTAAACCCATTCCTCTAACCAATTTAGTGATTTGGATTTCTATATTGAACTCTTGAATCCTATTAATCCACCTACATCTTTTTCTTGACACCTCTTGTTGAGTAAAGATGTCCTTAACTATTGCTGAGGGAACATAAGCCACTACAATAGCACCTATTAGATAACATCTAGAAGCTTTCATAGCCTTCACTAATGCATAGGTTGCTCAAACCCTTCTTTATCTTTCTGTAACAATAAAACACCAGTAGTCTGACAAGATGCAAATGAAAAATATTCATGGGCTTTGAATAATCAGGAGTTCTCAAGACAGGGGCATCATTAATAACTTGCTTAGTCTCTTGAAAAGACTTGGTGGCCTCCCCATCCCATTCCATTTTAGCATCCTTATTTAACATCTTTGAAATTGGTCTACTTTTTTCAGCAAAGTTAGTGACAAACCTTCTGAGAAAATTTACCTATCCGAAGGACTAAATTACCTTGACATTTATTTGGGATGGGCACTCTATCAATAGTAGCTACTTTATCTCGGTCAATTCTAACCCCTTCCTTTGAAACAATGTGACCCAATAACATACCTTCTTTCACTCCAAAAATACATTTCTTAGGATTGAGAGAAATCCCAAATTCTAAGGCTCTTTCAAAAATGTTTTCCAAGTGCTCACAATGTTGTTCTTCCTTCTTTGAATAAGCTATGAGATCATCCTGATAGACCTCAAGAAATTATTGCAACATCCATGGCCGTCTGGAAGGTAGCCCCAACATTCATTAAACCAAAAGGCATCCTCACATACACATATGTTTCCCATGGTGTGGTAAAAGTAGTTTTGAACTGCTCTGATTCTTTGATCATGATATGGTTATACCCAGAGCATCCATCCATCATGGACATGAGTTCACATCTAATGACTCTCTATAGCATATTCTCCATATTGGGGAGAGCATAGTTGTCTTTTAAGTAAGATATGTTCAAGTTTGTAAAGTCCACACACAACCTGATGTCCCCTTTCTTCTTCTTAACAGGGACTAGATTGGAAACCAAGGAAGAGTGCTTGATGGGTTTGATTATCGTAGCATCTTTCATGTTTATCAATACATGTTCCATTGTAGGCCTAACGGTGGTATTTATGGGTATTTTCTTTTGACTAAAGGGCTTGGCATCTTCTTTCAATGTAATATCATATTGAAACAGTTCCTCATTATATGCCTTTAGGTCATCATACGTCCAAGCAAAGACCTTTTTGTATTTACTTAAAAGATCAGTCAAATCCTTCTTCACCTTTGGTAATATTTTCTTACCAATAAATAAGTTCTTAGGAATTTCTTCAGTTGGCACATTAACTTCCTCCAAGTCTTCAAATCTATTTACACATGTAACATAGTATGGTCTCTCCTTACTATCAAAGGCCCTCTCCAAAAGAACTAGTCCCTTTGGGACTGTATTTGATTTTAGATGAAATATTTCCGTCCCCAAGACAATATCCTTTCCATCAATGTTTTTCACATATTTATTGAAATCTATCTCTTTATTGTTAAGACCTGCCTCATCATCAAACACTTGCCAGCTATCCACATTGTCTGGTATTGAAGGCCTAGTTTGAACTTCTATCTCAGAAATTCCAGCAAACTTAACGTCTTCTGGCCATAAATCAATGCTAGCTAACAAATCTGCCATTCTGTATTGGCTCCTACCCATCTACTCAATACCAAATTCTACAAAAATTTCTAACTCATCCCATACTGCATTTTGGTATTGCTTCAATCTATGGTTCTTTGATGCGTATTTGGATTTGATTTGAGACACCACTAACTCAAAGTCTCCAATAACTCTGATGCATTTGATTCCATGTCTTGCAACTAATCTCAGACCTATTAATAGAGCCTCATATTCTGCCACATTATTTGTACAAGAAAACAATAGAGAAAATGAAAACTTGAAGGTTTTTCCAGAGGGAGATATCAACAAAACTCCAGCACTTGCCCCCTCCCCTAGAACTGATATCATCAAAATACATTTTCCATAACTTAGACTATTCCGATAAATTACTTACATCTTTTGACAACAATGTAGGTGGTGATCCTTTTGCAGCTTGACTTTCCTGCACTTGAAACGACCTCATCTCAGTATTCAATAAATAGTTCGTATTGTTATCATCTTGTTCCTCAATCATATGAGGAGTTCTAGTTTCTCTTGATACTTTGATGTTCTCACCATTGATGTTGAAAGTGGCAAACAATAAATGACATTGAATACTTCCACCCATAGATGCACTCTATTTTCTTGTCAATAACATTCCATATTGGGGGGGAATGTCTACAACCAACACACTCATAGGTAGCACTCTCATAGATCTCATGACTTCTGCAGGTATGAAAGTGTTGGATGCCCCAGAGTCAATCATGCAGTTCTTCAACATTTTTCCATTTATTAATTATGTCAGGAAAAAGGATGAACAATTTCTTCAACAGTGCTAACAATATTGGTATATAAGTAAATTTGAGGAATCTTTGATACAAGATCATTAGATTCCTTTAATGATTAATCCTTGGTGTTTGTCACTTTCTTGTTTTTCTCTTGTCCCACAGTCTTAGCATAGCTAAGACTCTTCACCTATGTTAGAGTGTTTTCCTTGTGCTCTCGTATCCCCATCATTTCTAATAGAGGAAGCTTAACAGTTATCTAAGACAAAAGTTTCCCCATATCCACTGGGGTGTATGCCATATTAGAAATATCTGATTTCTGATTTGTGTAATCTACATCTTCTGCTGGAGTAGCCAGTTTAGCTTCATTTCCCCTATATGGTTTTTCCTCCTTTTTGGGATGACGTATGGAACTCTCTGGTGTTTTCATCTTTTATTTATACATATTTGGGCCAGTAGGTTTGTTTCCTTCTTAATTAAAACCTTATTAGTACCTTTAGCATGTTTCTCCTTTTCTTGTAGCCTCTTGGTACTATTTGGGGTATCCTTGATAAAGATACTAGCAGGTTTTCCATCTGCAATTCCAACTACTCTGTTTCTCAAAACATAATTACCCCTTGCTTGTGCAACTATATTTACTGTGATCTCAACAATTTCTTCATTAGATGGACTTGTCAAGATAGGGGTTTCATCACAACCTTCAGCATTGTGTCTCATGTTATCAATCTCTCAATCCTGTATGTCAGAATCATCAGGCTGATAATATATTTCTTCATTTACAAGTGAGGAAGTCATAGCACAACCACGAGCATCATATTCTTCCTCTTCATCTTCTTCATTTTTCTCAGTGGCAGCAATAACACAATATTCATGATTATGTGGACACTGACAAGCTACACACCAGGGATTATCATTGCACATATTTACAAAGGTCTTGTGATGGTGATCATGAGTTTTTTCATCAAATTTATCCTTCTTCTGTGGGACAATAGGTTTCCCATCTTTCCATTGATTAGTATAAGGATAGTTCTGCATCCTAGGCTGTCTGTTGTAATTGCCATAGGAAAGCTTATTATTATTTGGAACCCTATTGTGACTACTCTCTCTAGGCTTTAAATTTTTTAGAGCTTTCAGAATCAACTTAAGGTTATCATCCTCCTTGGGTTTAGAAGTCAAGGGTTTATCTGATTCTTTCTTATTATACCTAGTGGGTTTCCAATCTTCTCTCCTGCCACTTACCTAGAGACTCTTTTGTTTGTCTCAATGTTGACTTCTACCTTATATGCTTCCCTAATATTTCTAGGGTACTTATCTGTTAACAAATAACCCATTTTTGCATCAAAAGCTGGTGAAAGCCTATCAACCTAGCCATCTGAAATGATGATCATCTATGTCGTACTCTTCTCACTGGTGTTTACCACTCTTGCAGCCTGTCGACAATAGTATCTTTAGCAAATGCAAAAGTTTAAAATAGTGAGCAAAGTATAGTTATGAATATTAGTAATCAATAGATGAAAGTTTAATTTCAAATAATAATAATGATTAATTCCTAAGAAATTGAAATTAACTAAATCAATAATATAATATTTTATCTATTGAATACACAAAGCTTAATAACTTAGGGCCCATTTGGTTGGGGAATTGAAAAATAATGCAAATCATGGTTATCTATACCCTGGTTATGCAAACCCCGGTTATGCTTTTTTGGGACTGTTTGGTTGCCCTGGAAGATGGATTTGTAAGTCCACATTCCAACAGTTAAATCGACGTAGTGCTCCGGACCCGACAAGATATATAAACCAATTTAATCATACAAACCTTGGAGTGCACTGTACCCGACGGCGAAGTTAAAATGGCTTTAATCTCTATGAAAACCATGGAGATGAAAGTCATTCCACCTCTTTAGCAGGAATTTGGACATCCACATTTTTGCACAAATGGGGATTTGCAAATCCGTATTCACATTCAATTTAGAGGTCACCAAACAAGGAATTGCACCCCATAACCGGGTTATGGGCTGCATAACCCGGTTATGGGGTGCAACCAAACGGGCCCTTAATTAGTTAGTTTTTCTTTTGACAAAAACATTGTTTTGATTTAATAATAATAATAATAATAATAATAATAAAAGAAATCATAAATACATACCAATGTCATGGAGAAAGAATAAGAATATAAATATTTAAAGATTATACATAACTTAGGAATGTTTTCAAGATTAACATGATACAATCTTTAACTTTCTTTTAAACAACATTTTCATGATAACCTTTTACAAAAATCTCCTTTCATAAGCATAATATATTTTGAAAAAATATATATTTACTAACTTCTTTTCCAATATTATTCTGACACCATTAAAATAATGACAAACCTAGTCATTTTATAAAAGTATATCATATATGTGAAAAGGAGATGTCATTTATCGATCACGTTATAATTTTCAAATCATAATCCTAGATAACAACACCATCTTGTCTTATGAAAGTAATAATCATTCAAATCCATGGAAGTTTAATTAAACCAATTTTAACCTTTCCAAAATGTTGATAGACTAGTAGTTGGAACATTTAAGGGTATCGTTAAATCAAAGTTATAATTCTTTTCATAAAATATTATCTCTTTGCTTTTATCACCCATATGGATTTTAGAGATTTATAATGTAAATCATGTCTTTAAGGGGAGAAAGTCACAAGATCAGGTGCTTAAATTTCTTTATTGAAAAAGAGTCTTTAAGAAAATGATTCAAGGATAAAGAGAATTTCAAAATATTAAACCACAAGCCATATGAAAGTGAATGATAATAGTTCGATAAGAGAAAGATGGAAAACAATAGAATCTATAAAAGACAAGTAAGTATATGTAAATAGGTACTTCCCTGAATAAGAATGGATACAAATTACTTTGTTGACATGGGTTCTACCAGTGGCTCTTTCTGGGGATGTGTGTTTATACCTGAACACAACAAGATCCAAGCTATCTCTGGAAAGAAGACCTTTAGAAAACACAACGATAATATATTTATATAAGAAAAGGAAAAAGAAAGAACATTTGCCTCTTGGTATCTTTAATGAAAGAAAGGTTTAAGATACTGACCATGTGGTGGAACCCATATCAACAAAGTGATTTTGTTTGATCAGATAGATGTGTATCACACTTTAAATCAGAAAGGCCAGTTTATGCACATGTTTATACCATTGATACCAAAAGATGCCACATATTTGGAGTTTCTTTGAGAGTGGACATGGAAAGTGTGAGCATGATTGCACAGGAGCTTGTATCAAACATGCTTTAATAAAGTATCAACTTGACTATCATGTATATCATATAAATCATGCTCGTGATGTAGATGAGTAGTGCAAGTCACACTTTGCGGTTGCAAATGAGCGTAACACATCATCATGATTCGATCGAGTCATACCATTCAGAGTGTTCTAGGAGATATCAGGTATATATGCAAGATCTTTTCAAATTATTAAATAAATTTTGTATATATATACTTCAAATATTGATTTGATCATGTACATACATGTTTAACTTGTTTTAAATTTTTACATGTCTTGTTCAGGTTTTAATAGAAAATCAATGCATGGATGCAAGAGGGTAGATGAAACAAGATCCATGCATTCAGTTATGAGTAGGGATATTAACGTGTGGTCATTATACAATAGAGATTACTCATGCTTTTTTTATGACTGCACTACTAAAAACTATGTTAAATGCATCAACCAACAATGTGGATATGTTATTGAATGAAAATTGGTGGCACTAGATGTTGCTAATATGAATGATGAAGTTGAGGATTAAAGCTACGAAAATGGATTTCTATCGATTATGAACATATTTCAAATTTGATCAAAATTGGTACGTATATATTTAGGTTTCATAATCTCAATTTCCATAAATTTAGTGAGAATGTACATTCTTATTTACCATTCAATATATATATAGTAAATTATACTTGA
>MU223250.1:365094-395720 GCA_018584345.1 Thuja plicata
GTTCTTTTTGAAATGGGTGTAGCCTTTTATGAATAAAATGTTGAACAAGGGGCAACCCAAGTTGAAGCAATGGACTTTGGAGAAGGGTCAACACAAGGTCCAACAAGTGTGCATCTCTCTCTCTCTCACACACACACACACACACAAATTTAGTGAGAATGTACATTCTTATTTACCATTCAATATACACATGTATATATAGTAAATTATACTTGAAGTCTCTTTAATTTAAATTCACACTAGGTTGTTAAAAATATATTTTGCAGGACATGTTTTTGTATTAATAGCAGAGCCTGAAAATGTAGAAGGTGTTACTATTTATTACGTTGCACCAAGGAGAAGAAGAAGCTACCAAATAATGAAACAAGTGATGAAATTATGTTTCCCACAGGTTCTAGTAGGGTATTTATGTTTAATTTATTAAAATTGAGACAAATTACATTGGAATTTTGTGTCTATGGTTAATTTATATATGTTGTTTCTTGTATGTGCAGGTTCAGTTGTTGTGCAAGGAACGTATTTGAAGAAAATCAAAATACTTAAACATGGGATTCAATTTATTGATTATCAACCTAACAACAAGCTTTATCCATATATCCACCTTGTAAGGTCTACTACCCTATCTCTTCATCCAGTCGCAAGACGGGGCATTCATAAGTGGAGACTTGATGCTAATGATCATGAGAGAATATTGCGTGTTACCAAACATTGAGTCAAACCACTTGACGTGGCGTAGAAACAATATATATACATGTTTGCAACTTGTGTGAATTTTGGTTGAACAATTTGACATAGAGATAAATTTGCCTTAAGTAGACTATTGTATTTTATGATCTGGACTAAATCTGTCTTGAACACATCTTAAGAGGATGATTTAATACTTATCTCAGTTTGAATGTATGCATGATATTGCAATGCTTTGTTTGTATAGTTGATTAGTTAGGACACGTATTAAGGGGACGATTTAATACTTATCTCAATTTTAATGTATGCGTGATATTAATACTTATTTCAATTTGAATGTAAATTGCACGTCTTAAGGGGGTACTTTAATACTTATCTCAATTTGAATGTATGCATGATATTGCAATGCTTTGTTTGTATAGTTGATTAATTAGGACATGTCTTAAGGGGATGATTTAATACATATCTAAATTTGAATGTATGTGTTATATTAATACTTATTTCAATTTGAATGTACATTACACGTCTTAAGGGGTTGATTTAATACTTATCTCAATTTGAATGTATGCATGATATTGCAATGCTTTGTTTGTATAGTTGATTAATTAGGACACGTCTTAAGGGGATGATTTAATTATTATTTCAATTTGAATGTGTTTGTGTGATATTAATACTTATTTCAATTTAAATGTACATTTCACATCTTAAGGGCAATGATTTAATACTTATCTCAATTTCAATGTATGTGTGATATTAATACTTCTTTTAATTTGAATGTATTGCACGTCTTAAGGGGATGATTTAATACTTATCTCAATTTTAATGTATGTCTTAAGGGGATGGATTATTACTTATCTCAATGAATGCACATGCATGATATTTTAATACTTTGTTTGTATAGTTGATTAATTAGGACACGTCTTAAGGGGACCTAGATGAAATAACTACAATCAAATACATATATCTTCTACATCATCAACTGTATATTATAAACTACATGTCAAACATATAAATTCAAACATAAAACTTAGATCATCGAATGTATATAAGTTACATGATGTCAAACATATATAAATTATATTATCAAACATAGATCGAGTATAGCATTTCAAATATCAGTCATAGATCAAGTATAGTTCTAAAGATCAAATAATCATCAAACATAGATCAAAAGTCTAAAGATCAAAATATAACATCGAATAAATAATCTGTAGATCAAAAACATATAAAGTACCTATAGAACTAAGATGAAAGTGTTTATGTACTAGCTAGATGGATCAACAAACTAGGACTCATCATGACGACTCCTCACTAAGTGGTCCCCAGAGTGACTATCATGTTGTGAAGGATGTGCCAAGCCCTATACAAAGAAAGTGATATAAATTACATGTATCTAAGCAATAAATATATATAAAGTGATAAATTATACATGTACACATCAATAAATTTATAACTCACCTGTTCACTACCGATATCATCATCAAGTGAGTCCGAACAATGTACACGATCATGAATCAACGTAGGAGTAACAAGAGGCATCTCCCCCTAAAAAAAATCATATATATAATACACATGATATCATATCAATCAAATTTATGAAAAAAAAAGAGAGTAAATTTACATGCTATGAAAGTTTGAAAATTTAGATTGTAACATTAAAAATAAGATTTACTTGTGTAGATGGTGGCACTTGTTAGTACTCAGAATCCCTAGCCTTGATCGTGTCAACCATGGCATCAATATTTTGTTGGGCCTCATCCAAGCTCAACTCTACATCTACAACATGACTAGTCGAAACACGTACGACTTATGATGAATGTAACAGAAAGACCAAACGAGATGGCATGTAATTCAAATCATCACGTGTCAACAAATCCATGTAACCCATAGTCGTCATGCTAAAGTAAACATCCTAAAGGCCAACATCAAAGGACTGGTGCGCTGCACTCACTAAAGGGTCTGTACGTAGTGCCTCTCCCTCTACAACAATAGAGTGGTCGGTAGGTGGATCCTTATGGGAACTGCCACTATGACCATGATCTAGGTGATGAGAAGGATGTGGCTGAGCGTATCTGATAGTACCCACACGAGCTCTAACATATGATATGGGGATATCATGGTCTTCTATTATAAATGCATATGCATCCATAAAATCCTCAGCCAAACTAGTTAATGTAACCTGTGTGATATCTCATTTGATTCCCTCTAGGCTGGAAAGTGAAGGGATTCATGCTACACTATAGATGTCATCTGAGTTTCTGGTAGACGATGCTCCAATTGGGAATCTAGAGCATCGTCGAGACATCAAATGCTACCCAACCCGATCACTAGATTTGGATCTGACAGTTGTTGTAATGTCTCCAAATCTCAATCTCTCCTCGAAGCTGGGTACTACGAATAACATCATCTGTTGTAGGACCCAAAGAAGGAGCTATAGCAGTTGCTCTCTGACCAACAATGGTCATGTGTACTGGTAATAAACAATCAGGTCAATGATAAACATATCTATCAGCTAGTCTACCACACCCATGTCCTAGATATGGTGGCAAATCAGTGTAATTCATGACCCTCCCGAAATGAACCTCAACAAAAGTTATACAAAATGTAGTGGAATCTGGTCGTTATTTGGATAACTACCATGGGCAGCAAAAAATCGTGGGTATATCAATGTTGCCATTCTTAGATCCTGACACGTAGTAACTTGATAACCCTTCATATACTTCTGATCCAAATAAAATGGGAAAGCTTCCCATTTTAGGGTCTCTTTGGGCACTAAGCCCTATACCCCAGAAAGAGAAATGCCTGAACAAACCTCTCATCTCTTCCTCTCAAGTATGGGCTCTATAGTGTCTGTTGAATAGGGAGTAGCACCATGAATGTCATTCCTAATTCTAATGATACTTTTAAGTATCGACTGACAAGTATTCTCATACACACTAGGGCTACTAGCATTGTTTATAGCCTCTCTCAATCTTTCAATTTCCTTGTTAGTTTGGGAAAATAGTTCCTGAGGTGGAATCAGTGCATCTACCATGATGTCTGATCTATAAATATATGTGTAGTTATAAAAAATATTTTTACTGTCAAATGAAGTCTGTATATATTTTTTAAATTAATTGTAAAATAATTAAAGTGTAACTACATTATTGAACTAAAATCAATTATATACTACATGTTTAAATATAAATGTACACACTAAAATGAGTTTTAAATAATTTGAAAATTCTATGTACATGTATATGTATATACATATAGGTATACACACATTTATATACATCTCACACACACATACATATGTGTGTGTGATATATATATATATATATATATATATATATATTGGCATGAAAGATGATATACATTATTTCAATGAAAGATGTTCTATACACACACACACATATATATATACACATATATATGTGTATATGTGTATATATATACATATATACATGTAATACACATGTATACATGTGTGTGTATACACACACACACACACATACATGTATATGTATATGTATCAAAGATGGAAACATGTCGCATTATTCTTTTCAGCTTAGTGTGTAATATGCTCTAATCATGATGTTTTGTTCTCTGATGATTAGATTCTTGCCTGCTTGATACTTAATCTCTGTGTGCAAATAGGTAACCTTAAGAAGATTTAATGCAGTTGATCACTTCAGTGAAGCATTCATAATTAAAAGGAATAGCTTGTTTTGTTGGTTATAATGCTAGTCTAGTCACTGATTCATTTTTCCATTGTTGTCATCATTGAGTGTTTTGGACATCAGAACCAATATAACCCTAACTAGTGCCACTGCTACCATAAGGATATGACTACGGATTTCATCGGATAAAATTTGGGAAACTAATGTAAGCATCAAGGTATAAAACTAGGATGACCTGAACATTGTTTCCAGTTGATTTCGTAAGAATACACTAGTATCGGGGCATTCAGAGACAAGATAACCATGAGTGTGTTCTTATGTAAACATGAAGATTTAACAGTCAAGGAGATAGTTCCAACCTCACCTTGGTGTGCGAGTAAACATGATCAAGTAATGTGAGTCTCTTACACCTTTGTAGAAGCTCTTATCACATACACCCTGTTTACTGGACATTACAAGATCATTCAAACCACATGAACAAGCAAGAATAAAAGAAAATAGTAGGAAATTCATTGATAACAGACAACACTCAAGAATATTTCAACAAGTTTTTAGGGTTGGATGTTTGTCTGTGTAGGGTGTTGAAAAATACCATTTTTCTTGTGTGTGTTAGTGTTGAAAAACATTGGTGTGTTCTCGAGTGTTAATAAGCTAAGATTTTCAGTGCTTTATCCAATGTGTGTTGAAAAACATGGATGTGTCGAAATAGGTAGTGTAGAGAAACATTGTTTGATTAAAGTGTTGAAAAACACTAGTCTTGTCAGTGGAAAACTGTCCGATGGTTAGAAGACCAAGGAAACTAACTTTTATTAGCAAGAGGACTGACAAGGTGTTGACTTAATAACTAAAAGATGGCCCTTAGTGATGAACAATCCCATGAGACTAAGATGTCGATCAATTCCAAGCTAGGATGCCAACTTCACTATTTTCACAAGGTCATGAAAGGTTTGTTAAGTGCAATCAAGGCAACTTGAGACTTTTACAGGTGATATATTCAAGCTACGCATTGATATATGGAACACTGATTACAAGTGATGCCCATTTGTCAGGTTTTCACCACTTGGTAGAATCACTATTTTTTCTGCCAAGGCACCTGTTTCCTAGGTTTTCACCGAGGCACTTTTTTCTTTTCAATTTTTTTCTCAATGATCCATCAAGGCACCTATTTGTCAAGTTTTCACCAATATGATCTTTTTTTTAGGACTTTTATCAAATGTTTTTTGCTTGTCTACTTTTTATTATTTTTGGTATTTTTTCAGGATCATTTTATCTATACAATTACTACTAAGAATATCTAGTTGTATAAATTTTTCAGGTGGATTGTGTTTATGGGATCAAGAAATGTCTCCTCTTCTGGAGTTGAAAGTTGATAGGATCAAGAGATGAATGTTGCAGTAATCATGAAGGGACCCAACAAGTTGGGTTCAAATTTGCCCTTTTGTTCACGATGTTGTTGATTCTTTGGATTTTCTCTAAGTACAAGATCTCCAAACTGAAACTCTCTGTGTCTTATCTTCTTGTTGTAATGTTTAGACATCCTTTTCTGATAGACCCTCAGATGGTTGAATGCTTCTTTCCTTCATTCATCAAGTAGTTCTAATTCTTGGATTTTGGAAATCTGATAATTTTCATTAGTGATGAGCCCTTGTAGTGAAATTCTGAGTGATCGGGTCTCTACCTCAATAGGTAACATAGATTATGCACCATGTACCAAGGAAAATGGTGTTTCCCCTATAGGTGTTCTTATGCTAGCTCGATAAGTCCACAAAGATAGATTTAGTTGAAGATGCTAGTCTTTTCCTAACTTACTCACTATCATGTGCAAGATTTTCAATATGTTCTTATTGGAGGCCTTAGTCGGTCCATTCCATATCTTTGTTTTTTATTTATCCTCCATTATCTATTATAATAGAGGAAGGTATTCCATGCTTGCATATGATGTAGTTTAGGATAAACATGGATACTTGTTTCCTGATTTCTTTGATGTGTGGGACCGCTTCAACCTACTTAGTGAAGTACTTAGTGACTGTAATAATGAATTTGGTCCACTAGATGAAGAGGGGTAAATTTTCCCTATCAAGGCAAAGGCCCATTGTTGGAATGGCCAGTGTGTGATAAAAGGTAACAAATCTCTAGTAGGAGCATGGATTAGGTTACCATGTAATTGATATTTCTTACAGGACTTAGCAAACTAGATAGTATCCTTCTCCATGGAAGGCTAATAATACCTTACTCTTAGGAGTTTCTTAGCTAACAAGAGACTATTCAAGTGGGACCCAAAAATACCTTCGTTGACTTCCTTTAGAGAATGTTCAAAATCTTCACATTCTAGACACCTAAGGAGTGTACCGTCTAGACATCATATGTACAAATTGTTAGATATTTTCAAATAATGCGTAGAGTCTTGTAAGGTTTCTCTTCTCATTTATCAGGAATTATTTGGTCACACAAATAGGAGTAGATTTGGCTATATAGAGAGGATTCAATGCCCATAATTGGGCATACAATTTAGGACTCTAGGGCATCATAGGCTGGAAAGGGGAGTTCTTCCACCAAGAAGTCATAGAAAAATTGGTGCTCTTCCAATTGTAACATCGAGCCCAAAGTAGCCATGGTGTTAGCAACTTTATTTTCTTCCCTTGGTATTTGTTGAAAGGTGATGAATACAAAATACTTCTTTAGGTTGTCAACCATTCTTTTATATGGTGTGAGCTTCTCATCTTTGGTTTTGTATTGATCATTCACTTGATTGATCACTAATTGAGAATCAATATAGATGTACAACTGTGTTATCTTGAATTAAATTACTAGCTTTAGTCTATTTTCTAGAGCTTCATACTCAGCTATGTTGTTTGTACTGGGAAAGATCATTTTATAGGATTTTAGAATTTTGTACCCTCGGGGTGTTATAAAGAGAACACTAGCTCCATACCCTTGTTGTTTAAATGAGCCATCGAAGAACATTTTTGAGGAGTGTTATGTCAGGTGTAAAATAGCTTCATCAGGAAATTCTATGCTCATCGGTTTAGTGTCTTGAAGAGGAGCATCCGCCAGATAATAATCAATGACCTATCCTTTGATGACCTTTTTGTCTACGTACTCAATGTAAAATTCACTTAGTACCATCACACACTTTGTGAGTCTTCCAATCAGATTTTCCTTGTTTAATAAGTACTTTAAAGGATGAATTTTTGTAATTAATTTGACAGAATGTGCAAACATATAAGGTTGAAGCTTTTGAGAAGAAAATACCAATGCTAAGCAAGATTTTTCAATGATGGTGTAGTTATGATCTAGGAAACCATTGTCGCACTTATATAGTAGATTGGCCATTCCTTTCCCATTTCATCATGTTGTGCCAATAGAGGTCCAAGTGATCTTTCTGTAGCCAAAATATAGAGCAGAAGATGTGTTGGTCCTCAAAGCAATAGATTTGATTTCCTATGGACTTGCCAATCCAATGATGGGAAACCTAAGTGATCTGGCCAACTAACAAGGTTTTAACCAAATAAATTTTAAACCTTATGCAATCTAGGCTCTGCAGAACCAAGACTCGTAGGCCTACACCTTGAACTTATCCTTTAAGTTTCAAGGCTTTTTATAGCAGATGAGGAAAAAGTCAACAGTCTCTTCCTCAAAGTGTGGCAAAGCAATTGAAAGAAAACCTTAACTGAAAAGTAATATGTGATAAAATGCTAACTGAGATGCTTTAAAATGTTTAAAGAATGTTTGTATATATATGAATTGAAAAGTACAGATGGATAGAGTATCATAAAAATATGAACAATAAATTAAATGACTATAATCTAATATATATGTAGACCAATGCCTTATTTTCTCATAGGAAATAGAGTCAAGATCATCCCAATCCTTTGTACAACCTTAGAGATAGTTTACAAGAAACATATTACTTCAGAGGTGTTATGAAATAAGCATATAACCTAAGTTCATTCATAGTTATCTCAACTAAATTTATTTTCAAATGACGGACCGATTGATTGTGGCCACAATCAATTGAATTTAACCATGCAAGATGAAAAGACCAATTGATAATAAAAAATATGAATCTCAATCAGGAATATGCTACAGCAAACTATCACTTTGAAGAAATTCTATAGATTTTATCTAAGGGACTAATTGAAAGTGAAAATTAATCTATTCCCACATATGAGAGAAAAAGGTGACTTATCTTTATAGATTTTAGAAAAATGATACAAGTAATCTATGTTAGAGTTGTTGATAAAAAAACTATCCAATCTGACTATATAACCCTAAAAAATAAAAATGGGTGCAATGTATTGATCTTAGTGTCCTAATTTATATCAAGTCCAAAGGATGCGAACGAGATTCAAATTAATACAGCTATTCATAACTAATACCTAATCCTAGGATCAACAAATGAACATTTATAATTACATCTCAAGAGTGCTTAGTCATCCTTGTCTGAAACTCAATTATCGACCCAAAGAGATAAGAATAATAGTTACTAACAAATCACTTTTGATTTATTAGAGACAACTTAGAATAATGATTCTATGTTAAGATATTACGGTTTTTCCACCATACTTTCATCTATATATTTATGCTTCTGATAACGGATGTATTTCCTTGAAATTTGAATAGCTTTATCATTTCGAACATGCACGTCAACATTGTCAACCATATTCTATTATCCTTCACCTTTATAAGAATTTTTTTAGTAACATTTGTATGTGGTAATCATCCTATATTTCATCATGGTCTCATTATTCTATCAACAGATAATTTTATGTTTTGCCACCTTTTTAAAACCCTGCACAATCATGTCAACAATATTTTAATCAAACAGAAAAAACCCTCGTTAATAAAAAATATAATTTAAAACATGAAATAAATAATATATAAAATGTCCATGTTGACATCGCCATCTGAGTTCTCTTGTCTATCATTTTTCAAAGACACATGGCAACCAATCGCGCTCTCGTGGCTGATAAACACCTGGCAACTTCTCTTTGTGAGTGATCGTTGGTCGTAGATCATGTTTAATTTTAATCGTCGATCTTCACTATTTGTTTATATAAGTCTTTAGTGGGTCTGGGGCACATGGAATTTAGTTGCGCTCTCAATCCAGATAAAGAGCTTACACCTTTTAATTTCGAGTGAATGCTAGCCATGGATGAAATCTGAATTCCACCGTTCTATCTTTTTAAAATCCTTTTCACTTCACTGATCAAACTTGCGGGCGCAGAGCACGTGTCATCGAATCGTGCCTTCGCATCAGATTAAGACCCTGCACCTTTTCATTTTGAGTGAACACTAACCATGGATGAGATCAAATTCAAACCGTAGATTTTTTTATCTCATTTCTTAGACTTTAATGGGTTTGGGACACGCAGCGATCAGGCGCAGTCTCGTGATAGATAAAAAAATTGCAAATTTTCATGGTGAGTGAATGTCGATCATAGATTTATTTAACATATGACGTAGATCCTTCCTCCTACATTTCTCAGACTTTTAGTGGGATTAGGATACGTGGCGGCATGTCCTGATGCCTTAATGGGTAATCATCGTGCTTCTTGGCTTTAAGCTATTACGCCAATCGTAGATCTGTTTGGATCCTGATTGATATTTAACTATTGATGAACCCGTGGCTTGGATTTAAAACCTGATCATCTTTATTGCATAGTTAAGTCATCACCCTCGATTTCACCCATGTGCTAAAAGATTAAAAAATTTAGTTGGTCGCACTTGAATTGGCTACAAAGATGAAGTGTATCCTTATCATCTTGATTGACTAATCAGTTTCTGCCAACTATATCCTTGTCACCTCACCATCATACTTCTGTGGGCCTAGGATGCTCGTCATAATATCACGATGCATTGAAGACTAAAGACCGCACATCTAGGATTTGAGGCATCACGCAAACCCTAGATCATGTCCTACTGTTAACCGTTGAAAGATCTGTCATGTAAAATGACGTGTATACCTGTCAACCTGCCCAACAAACCAAATTATGCCTCCTGTATCCTCTTCATCTGATCTTTATATTTCAATGGGCCTAGGACTCATTTCATTTAGGCGTGATGCCTTAATGGATAGATAGAGTGCATCTTGTGTTTGAGGAAACACGCCTACCATCAAATGAAGTCTGATCTGTGCGATGTTTATTTTTTCTCGACTTTAGTCAACCAGGATCTTAAACAATATGTGGTGACTGTTCGTGATCCTGAGATGGGTAAAGGACATCCATATTATGATCACAGGATTATGACTACCATTGATCTCAGCTAGGATTTAATTGTCGAGTATGTCTGGATGAAAATAGTCAAATAGACTGCAAAAAACATATGCAATGACTAGAAATATGAATTTGAACATGAATAAAACCAAAGTAAAATAGAAAGATGTAAGATAAGATATCTGCAGAGGTAGAAAAATACTTCCCTGAAACATGTGGATTTGTTCTGCGAATTTGGGTTCCACTAATGGCTCTTTCTGGGGATGTGTGTTCATACTTGGACACAACAAGATCCTAGCTATATCTGGAGATGCAAACCATTAGAAGAATAAAATAATACAATACATATCATACAAATGAAGAAATAAAACTTGCCTTTTTCTGCTTTTAAGAGAAGAAAGGTTTAAGATACTGACCATGTATAGGAAGCATATGAGGATAACCTTCCAAATCTTAGAAAAGATAAGAATTCTCACCTCCTTTACCGATGATGACCAAAGGACCTACCCATAAGGCCTAAAATTTTCCATGTTTGCCTTTATCCCAATCTTTTACATTCCATCTCAAAACTAAATCTCCTTTTTGGAACTTCCTTTCTATGGTCTTCTTGTCAAACAAAACCTTCACTTTCTATTATAATTCATGATTTCTCTCTTGATCCTGATTCCTCATTTCATCTAATTCTGCAAGATGATGTAATCTATCCTCCATTAAATCCACCTCTTCCCACTATTCTTTGTTCACAAATTTGGACACTGGTATAAAATTATTCAATGGTAAATGGGCTTTCTTTCCATAGATAAGTTCATATGGTACATATCCGGTAGACTTCTTAATTGTAATTCTATCTGCCCAAAGTGTAAGTGGTAAATTTGTATTCCATGATCTCTTGTTGTTGTTTAACATTCTTTTGATTATCTTCATTATATTCTTGTTACTAGATTATGCTAGGCCATTTCCTTATGGGTGATAAGGGGATGAAAAAGAAATTTGTATTCCATATTTATCATGAAATTCAATGAACTCTACAGATCTGAAACACATAGCACTATCACTAAATATCTTATGAGGGACACTAAATCTTGTCAATATATTTTTAGTTAGGAATTTAATCACCACTTTACTAGTAGCTTGTCTAGTAGGTATGGTTTCCACCCACTTAGCGAAGTAGTTAGTGGCCACCAAAATCCATTTATGTCCACCACTAGAAGTAACATTGATTTCTCCTATGAAATATATTCCCCACATTTGAAATGGTTGTTCAGTAGACATAGGATTAAGAGGTAATGCACCATTATATTTGAGTTTTCCTGAAATTTTTTGACATGTTTCACATCTTTGAACATATGCTATGGAATTCTTTAAACAAACAAGGCCAATAGTATCCTGCATTCAATATTTTATGGGTAGTGGTCTTCATTGAGAAATGTCCCCCACATTGTCCATCATGAAGATCCTTGAGTACTTCCTTTGCTTGATATGTATCTAAAAAAAAAGGAAGTATACCATCCATGTTTTTCTAGTATAGGTCTCCTTGTATCAAGACATACTTAGATGTCTACAGTTTTACAATCCTTTTTTTATTATTTATAAGTTTTTCTGGACATTTCATGTGTTTTAAGAAATGTACCATGTTAGTATACCAAGGGCACCTTTTGTCTGAGTCTTACTTAAATGTACTTGATTGACCTCTAATGCATCCATATTGTATTCTGCCATCAACCTTTCTAATCCTTGTCCTCTAACAATTTTAGTGATCTGGATCTGTATATTAAATTTTTGAATTTGATTCACCCACCTACATCTTCTGCCAGAGACTTCTGATTGTTTAAATATATCCTTTATTGCTGCATTAGGAACATAGGCTACTACTTTCGCTCCTACCAAGTAAGGCCTAAAAGACTTTACTGGCCTCACAAGTGCATAAGCTTGTATCTCATTAACATTATAATTTAACTTGGAAGCTTGAAGAGTCTTACTAAAGAATGCTATTGGTTGTTCATAACCTTCACTATTCTTTTGCAACAAGACAACATCAATGGTGTGATACGATGCAAAAGAAAATAATTGGAATGATATAGTATACTCTAGAGACTTATGGATAGGGGACTCCTTGATTTCCTTTTTAATATTTACAAATGCTTCTAAAGGTTCATTTGTCCATTTCATGTCTGCACCCTTCTTCAACATCATAGCAATTGGTTTAATTATTTCTAAATTTTTTTGGACAAACCTCCTTACAAAGTTTATTTGTCCAAAGAAGGATTGGATATTTTTGACATTCTTTGGGACCTCAATTGTTTCTATTGTTGCAATCCTCTCAGGGTCTATTCTTACTCCATTTTTGGATACAATATGTCATAATAATTTTCATTCAGTGACAGCGAAATGACATTTCTTTGGATTCAATGATATCCCATATTCAAGGGCTATTTGAAAGATTTGTTCCAAATGTTTGCAATGGTCATCTGCCATTTTTGAATAAGCAGTCAGGTCATCCTGATATACCACCATAATTATATCAATAAAATCCTCAAAGGCCACATCCATTGCTCTTTGGAAGGTAGCCCATGCATTAGTGACTCCAAAATGCATTCTAGCATATACATAAGTACCCCAAGGTGTAGTAAATGTTGGTTTATATTTTTTCTCTTCTTTAAGCTTCACTTGGTTATACCCTGAGAACCCATCCATCATTGTTACTAATTCATTTCCGGTGACTGTTTGCAATAATGATTCCATGTTTGGTAATGCATAATTTTCAATTAATGATGATATATTTAGTCTCTTGAAATCTACACAAAATCTAATATCACCATTCTTTTTTTTGACAGGCACCAAATTTGAAACCCATGTTGAGTGTGTAATTGGCTTTATTATACTAGCATCGCTCATCTTGATTAATTCATCTTTAATCTTGGGAGCCAAAGTAGGGTTTATTGGTCTCTGCCTTTGCCTAAATGGTTTGGCATTAGGCTTCAAAGGTATCTCATGTTGGAAAAGGTCCTCTCGATAATCTTTAAGGTCATCATAGGAGCAAACAAATAAATGCCTATATTTTCTCAATAGTTTGATGATATTTGTTCTGATCTTGGGGGTTAAAATTTTGCGCACAAATACTTCCCTTGGATTTTCTTCATTTCCCAAGTTTATCCTTTCTACTTCATCTATTGTGGCATTAGTGTTTTTCTTGTCCATCTTTGAATCTTTATTGTCAAACAATCTATCCTTTGCTACAAGGCCTTTTGGAACCTTATTGGTTATAAGTTGAATAACTTCCTTTCCAAAAAACACTTCTTTCCCATCCTCCATCTCAACATGAGCATTCAAATCTATCAATTGATCTTCATACTCTTGCTCACATGCTAAAAATCTGATTATATCATCTTTGAATATTTTCCAGTTGATGTTATCAGGTATAGCAGGCCTAGTTTTAACTTCAACTTGAATTATGTCCTCACAAGGAATGTCATTATGCTTCAATGCTAAATTAGCCATAAAATCCACAAGGATATATTTTGATCTATTTATCTAGTTAATAGAAAAGGCATCAAAACATTCTATAGAATCCCATCCTTCATTTCTATATCTTTTAAGAAGAGACTGTTTAGAAACAAATTTACTTTCAACTTGAGAAATAATTAATTCAGAATCCCCAAAGACACTGAAACATTTTCTTCCATGTTTACTAGCTATTCTCAAACCAAGAAGTTTAGCTTCATACTCTGCAACATTGTTAGTACATTCAAAATGTAGTAAAAATAAATACTTAAATATTTTCTTATCAAGGGCAAAGAAAATGAAACCAGCTCCATTACCATCTCTGCAGCAAGCTCCATCAAAATACATTTTCCAAACTGTATTGTTAATTACATCTGCATGTAACCCAATATGTTCAGTATTATGCATTGCAAATTTTGAAATACTTACCTGAAAGTTATCCATATCAGGATGACAAAAATGTGTAACCAGGCTTGGATCGACATCCTCAACAATATATGGATCGAAATTTGAATCTCTCTTTCAATTCTTACATCCATGCCATTCACTGGAATAAAAGCATAAGAAAGATCTAGTTAAATACTACCTCCTACTGAACTAGACCATTGCCTAGATAGAAGCATTCCATAATTGGAGGGACTTCAACCATGGTAATATCCATTTTATATGACATTTCAAAACATGTAGGAAATTTAAATTCAATATTTTTCATTATGCCTACAACAGGAACATATCTATTATCCATTGCATAACATCTATCAAATTTGTTATCAAAATTCTTTCCTAATTCTTTCATTACATCATTAGGCATAATGTTTAATGCTACACCAAAGTCTATCATACAATTCTTTACCAATCTATTGTTTATCAATAGAGTAAGCTAGAAAGGATCAATTTGATTTCCATTTTTGTTTAAAGTAGTTCCTAGAAAAATAGTTGGAGGATCCTTTACTTCTTGGTTAAGATATTCCTTATTACCTACATTAAACGATATTTTCAAAGCTTCACTTTTACATTCAGGTATTTTAACTATTTCAAGCAAAGGAACAAATATTTTAACTTGAGATAATGCATTAGACATGACAAAACATTCATTCGGAAGAAATTCACTAACTATAGACGTCTAAAATCATCCTTATATTAATTTAATTTATATTCCTGTAACATTTTAGTTGATTTTAATTAATTAAATATATTTCTTATATTGCTCTATTTTATTTAATTTATTTAATTATATATAGTTCATTTTCTATAGTATTTAAATTTATTTTAGATACTATATCCCTTTAATGTATTAAATTTTATTTAATACATGACCTCCATAAATCCCCTTTAAATAAATTTGAAATTTATTTATTCCTCCAGATTTCTAATATTCTTCTAAAATAAGATTAAATTCAAATTTAATCTAAGCCTATCCTAAAGACCTATAAATCCTTCCTAGAAACCTACTCTATTCCTACCCTACTCTACCTATCCTTCTTAATAAACCTACTTCCTCACTTAAACACACACTAATCACACTTAAAGCGTGATTCCTACTCCTTTTAGCACTAATGGAATGCTCACACATGTGTGAGCAACTTCTCAAAAAAGGAAGCCACCAACTTCCTTTAATGTAGCCACTCTTTTTTCCCCCACTCCATTGCCCAAGAGTTGCTCACACATGTGCGAGCAAATCTTGAGCCACTCAAACCTTAAAGGCCCTTAAAGGCTTGTGTTGACTTTTGCATGGATTTTCCTCTTGCCCTTGTTTCCTCTATGTGGATGCCACATATGCTCCACCTAATCCAAGCCCTTCCTTTTGCTCCAAAAATCTATAAATAGAGGCTCTTGCCAAGAACAAATCATCCATTATTTTTGCGTTGTTATCATGTCAGTTTCATTTTAGGATTTCTTTGAGCATTCTAGTGTTATAGTGTATTTCAAGTTTAAATCATTAAATATTACATTTTAGGATAATGGTAATAAATCTTAGATCATGCATTAGCTTACTTCTTTGCACTTGTATTATCATTTTGATGAAGGCTTGAGACAAGTTCCTCATACTTGTTCTTGAGCTCTTTATCACATCCTTTAGCTTGCATTTTATCTATCATTCATAATCATAGTGGGATTTAGTTATTGTGTTGGGAGAGCACAACCACATTCCTTTTGTTGTTCATTAGGATTGCGCCTATAGCTTGATGTAAGACCTAGCTATCCTGTTGAAACATGGAAACGTTCTCGTTGATGGGATAGAGAATGAATCTCTGGATTCTAGGTCGGTTCCTATATGTTTTGGAATATCACCTAATACTGATTTTTATGATTTTGGAAAAATGGAGAAGGATAAATGAAAATTAATAAAGTAACTAAGAGGGTGATACACCAAATAGATTCAGACTTAGATTTTTGAACTAGTATCCAAAGGACATACACTAAAATATTTTTGCAATAACATTCACTATTCAATGCATAGGCTGAATTAAATTCTACTACTAGCATCTGCACCACTAATAGAAACAACTCCACCAAAAAACATGCTAATTCTGGAAAATGTTTGTACTTCACAATTGAGAATAGGAATTAGGTTAATTCACTAATTTATACTGTAATAAATTTACACTTAAATGCAAAAACTTGAAAAGATTGATAGAAAAAATAAAAAAAAGAATGTATGAATAATGGTGCAAGTTTTATTATCCTCAAAATCTTTAGAATAGTTACATGAAAGAGTACAAAAATGCCAAGGAATACATGCATTCACCTGAGCATAATTTGTATCAAACAAATGAACAATATGCTCACTAATACCTCTTATTCCCCAAATTCTAAACCCTTAAAACTGATAAAGAGATTCAGTTATATAGCCTCTCAAGGCTAATTCTGAAAATGAAATCCCCACCAAAAGGTTCTCCTCAACAGATAGATAACCCTAAATTTAAGGCCTGAATGATGCACAAAATATAGCCTCCAAAAAAGCCCTCTAAAATAGCTAAATCCCTAAATTTTAGGCATAATTGATGCCAAAAATCTAGCCCTAAATTTAGGTCTCCTAATGTTGATATCTTTTAAAATACATAACTTTACAAAATATATATCAACATTAATAAAATCTATCAAAAACCCTAAAAAAATCATATAACATAATCCCATAACATAAAGCCGCAACAACATATAGCTCATAACCCCAACCAAGCTTAAAATTGATACCATAGCATATGGCTTAACCATGCTTAAGGTCGACATGACCAATACAATGAAAAATATCTCCCTCCCTGTCGTGGCACTTGGAGAGCTTGTCGTGGCACTGCAGTTAGCAAGGCATTAATGCCTCTATACTCAGATTCCAAAGTTTGTAAAAAACTTGGCATATTGTATTTTTCATTCCATTTTGAAAGGTTGAATTGGGTTTAGGGTTCTCTGCTTCTTGGCGCCGTTGTGCCTTTTGTTTTGGTATTGATTCTTGGCATATAGCATCGCCTTTCTGTAGATGTGTATGAATTTGGGATCTACTGGCTCTTTGAAAGTGTGCTCAAAACTAGATTCAACTGTTGTAAGAGCTTGAGCTTTCCATGTAGCGAATAACAGTGTGAAGTTTTTAGAGAGTTCTAACTCTCTGTACCTACAAGTTTTGTTTGGAACTTGGAGTTTCAATTTGAAGAGCTCGGGCTCTCCTCTGCAAGCCATAATACATGGCACTTTCCATGCATCTTTATAAGAATCTCAGGCTTATCTATAATCTCCACCACGGTTGCACATGACTCGGACTCCACTGCCATAAACATGGCGTTTATTGCTTTGGTCTTCTAGTTGAACTCTAGCTCTTTATTCATGCTCGGCTTGTAACTTGGAATTTAGATGCCATGAAATGTGGCAATGTCCATGCATCTTTTCTCGAACTGGGCTTTAGGATATCTCAATTTTACAACTCACAGATAAGTTATTTGCTCCATTACTTGGCTTCTAACACTTTGTGTACTTCTATTTTGAACATGTTGTTATATATCTCTTTGCATTGCGTAGTCTTTAAAATACTTGTTATGGTTTTTGGGCTTAATGGGTTTCCACCTTTCTTGGAAAATAAATCTGGGTTTTTGTATTAATTTTTGGCTCCATCAATATGCTATAGATGATTTTTCCATGTCCTCTTGCTAAAACTGCCTGTTATGACTTGAAGTTTGAGCTTTATTTTGTGTTGATGTATCACTGTTGTCTTCTGTTCATTGTGCTTAAATACGCTCTGTCTGAGACTGAAGACCCGAACTGTTAGTGTATTTCTATTCTCTTACAACAATATTGTTATACATATGCATACTGTATGGTCAAACTAGAAAGCTTGTATCCATTGATGTTGATGACTTGACATTTGATAACAAAGTTATGCAAGAGTTATCTGTCATTTTTTTTTGGCTGAGAGGTGGACCTTAACTTGAATGTTGCTACTGGATATATGCATTTTGTTTAATTCTATCCTCTTTTATATTGTATGAGTTGACTCTACAAAATGATGAAAATAATTACCTTTACACATAGTTACCATCTTCCAGTGAAAGAGTTACTCATGGGTTTCTAGCATAGGCTCGGGACACCCATGAATAACATTCCTAGAAATAGAGACCTCTAAATTCAAGATGCATATCCTCTCTCGGTGTTGTTATATATTTCCATATTAATTTTTACATTGTTATTGAACATGCAAACTTCTTTCATAACATCACTGCTATTTGGTTTCAATATATGCATCACATCCATTTAATAATGACATTGTTATTTGCTTTTCACTCTTGCACATGCCATGTTACTGAACATATATCTAACAACATTAAATATTAACATTGTGTACTTGATTTCTCTAGGAATAGGCACTATCATTGATAACATGTATAACAACAACAACATTTGACTTTCATTATGATAAACACTGCATTTGTTGTCTGAATATATATAACAACATTTTAATTTACTATTTATTCTGGCATATTTACTGCATATGAACATTTTTTCCTTTGTCATGTAAATTCATAACAGCGTTTGATAATACTATTTTAATTCTTTTGGTATCTGCATATCGACATTAGCTCACAGTGATACATATCTCTCATGTCTTTAGACAACATTGTCATTTGATTTTTTCTTTAATAGATATTGTTTAAAAACTACATCTTCATATGCACATAAGCCCCATTTGATAGCACTATAGTTTAATCATTTTCTTGCGCATCAATGTTGAACTTTTCATATCAGTACATCTCTTTATCTCATGCACCTACACAACTTATCTTGCACCTAATTTTGATTGACCTTATTGCTTGCACAGTTTGAACATTTGAACATGTTCATGAGATTTGAGCATTGGCTCGTGACACCCATGAACAACATTACCTCTATTATCTATTTTCAGCAAGTTTGAACATTTCATTGCCACAACTATTTCACTTTTGCAAGATAATACTGTTTTCATTAAACTTGTTATGGGAAAGGGGATAATAGATAGCTACATTGTCCTGGATTCCTACAGTGTCTGGATAATCAGAGTAATGATCATATACAAACTAAAGTAATTCAAGATAATGTGACCAATCATGGTTCTCTTTTTTCATTGCATTTTCCAGATATAGTGAAGGATTTCATATAGTTATATCTATTTTATGTTATTATTTTGTTAATGCAGATGCATATCTTTCCATTGCATTGATGTTATTGGTAACTGTGCAATTCTGGGAGTTTTATTTGATGTATGATGCTTTTAGGTTTCATGTATTGGTTAGATCCAGTTTGGAGCTAACATCTTTTCCTCCATGATGCAAGATACAGGACCAACAGAAGACCTAGGATGCAGGATAAATCGAAACAAGGCCAAAGGCATGAAGACTCAGATTATTCAGCCAATCGGCTCTAGAATGTAGAAGACCTCTTAAAGGCAATGCATGGACCCCTAAACCTCATCATGCTTCTCTCTTACTTCTTTTCCGCATATTACGTCTAAGATTTTTAATATGAGAGATGTAACCTTGAAGGAACACTTGTTTACTACATTCAATTTTAATGCACAATGTAATGATCAATTATAAATTTGAAAGTGTGAATATGATCAATACTTAAAGTACAATGAAATTTGATAATATGAATATACGAGCAATGTATTCATTTGCATTAGCTGAATAGTAATGTTAGATAGATGTACCTTCATGGAATTGTTTATTGTTTCTTGATTACTATCCCGTATGTAAAAAATTTGGGTAACACCTCTCTAAGAGAAAATCAACAAGGCTTGGGTGCACTTGTTTGGCTCAGTGGAGGTTATGATGGAAATTCTTGTTTTGATCATGCTTTTTGATGTATTGATATGATTTATATGTTCTAACATTTGCATGTCTTAGTGTGATCCCAACATGTAGGTTTTCAGCATACACATTTTGGCACGCCCGATGGGACCTACGTCCCTTATTTTCTAATTTTTTTGAAATTTTTACCCTTTTTCTGTGATTCTGGAAAAGCACTTCAGATAGTCGTCTCCTCTCTGAGATTACCATCTATGTTCCCAAACTACTGTCTGCGTAGATCGCCATTTGCACTCTACTATTACTATGTCCACCTGTCAAAAACCAATTTAGTTTAAAATTACATGAAAACACCTTTTGGTCATATTTTGTATTTTTTTTACTCTCGGGTTTCTCACATGGTATCACTTTTTGAGAATTAAATGTTGTCAGGTTTCATAAAAAGTTTTAATATATTTCCTAATCAATGCTTTTTAGCCTAACTCTCTATTATGTTATCGTCTGCACAGGTATTCTTCCATTTCTGTAGATCACTTTCTGAGTAGGTACTTCACCATTTCTGTAGATTGGTATTTGCGACTAAGCATTACTGTCTACACAGGTTTGCATTTCTAACAGGTAATAAATGTTGTGTCTTAAATTGTCATCTACGTAGAACAGTCGTCTATGTTGTTTTGTCGTATGCACTTTGTAACTGCTGTCTATGCAGATTTTCTATCTTTTTAAAGCTTTTGTCATATTTTTTGGGTTATTAATCCTTTTTGAGGTTTTGCAGCATCATTTTTTAAGGTTAAATATCCAGACTACTAATCAATCTTTTTGCAGCCCACATGTCAAAGACTATCATTTGAAACTACTCACGTTGTCTTGCAAGTTGCCTTAATTGAACATTAACCAAACGATCATGCTTGATTAGCATTTTTCATTAGGCACATAGATAACTAGGTGATCTTTTGGTGTGAGTAAAAACAAGTGTTAGGAGAGTATGCTCTCTTCCTCTTTTAGAAGCTCAAAAACGTAGACACACTTGTTTGGTCTTAAATAATTAGATCTTTGGGAAAGAAGAAGTGTCTGGTGTGTTTGGGAGAAAGCAACATTGGGTAGGAAAGTATGCTTTTTCCCCTTGAGGGAAACTCAAAAATCTAGACCCCTCTCATTGCCAATCCATGCTTTTCAAGTTAATCCTTTAGATGGGCCTACCGGTTGAGGAAAAAATCTCCTGAGAATGATGCACGTGAGAATGAGGTGTAAGCCACACCACTCCAACTCACATTAATCAAATTTACTCTTTGGGGCCAAAGCCTCAGGAGTCAGTTGGCATTTGAGCTTATACTCAACTCTTTTCTAACATAAGTGTGGCCTAACAATCTCAATCACATTTACGTGACCACTTTTGTCAAGATGCTCTATTGGGCTATACACTTAAATTGTGCTTGCACAAACATAGAGGATACAATTGAACGAAGACCCTTACTAAATACTCTAGGCATAGAAGATAATCGGAACACCCCTGAAAGGTGATAATGTTTGTGCTAGGAGGATAGTAACCAAGATCACTCTTACATTTGTGCCACCCTAAGTGTTTGGAGTAGGCTAATACAACGTCATGACTGGAGCCAGTGCATAGTTGGTGATGACCATATTTTGATTATCTCTTGTGTGTGTGCCTAAGCCTGCGAGAAAATATTTTTATGCTACACCAATTCCTTAGGTAGATTGTGTTTGAAGTGCTTGAAGAACATTGAAAAATCCAAAACAAGAAGAAAATTCTCAACAAACAAATTTGTCACACTTGCTTGTATCTTTCAAGGTTGCTTTGTCCCTTGTTAGATTGTTTTCAAGACACATGGCTATTATTTTTTGGTTTGACTGTGATGAAACTGGTTCTTGCCATATAACAAATCCACTAAAGGTCAAATAGAAATAAAAACCTTACCAAATCATCAAAACATTGTCCTTTCTACAGGCTGTCCTCTCCACTCTGGCACTGTCATCTACACACATCGACGTTTGTGAATTTTTATCGTCTGTGCTGAACCAAATTTTCATCTACGTCTGAGACTGTCATCTCTACCTAAAAATGGTGAGCTTCAAACTTTTTCTGAATCCTTGAAATTCAGCCTTTTATGAGGTCCTACAATCATTTATCCTGAAACCTTCAGTTGCTCAATCAAAATTAGATTTTATCGCTATTGGACATGACCGATTCCAAGAAACACAAGAAGGTCAGGATTCCAACTCCTCCAATTTATCGAGAATAGAAAGAAACCACTCAAAAATTCAAGGAAGATCAACACATTTCCCAATCAATTAATCACAAAATCAAGTATTACAAGAAAATTGACGCTATCATGTACAACAAAAAAGTTTACAACTTCATGGCCAAGTATTCCATCAAGCGTGTATTTGTTACTCTTAAGCAATATGACTAGATCAATCTCTTATTTCCAAATCAATTTCTCCTTCTTCCATCATCATCATACATCATCCTCAGAGCATGAGATCAAACCTTTTTGGACTTCAAATCAAAATCAAATCAATCCTTTCTTAGGTTGGATGACCTTAATCAAAAGTGTTGTAGACCTTCATCCTTAGACAAACACAACATTGCTTGTAGACCATTAGTCTATCTCAAGTAATTTAAATCCATTGGTAATGTCCTATTTTCTTAAGATCACAAGTATATCTTCAAATAGAAATGGATATCATCCAATTTAATCCTCTTATGTTTGTGTCATCACAAGGTCCTATTATACCTAGGTTTTGTTCTAAAAATATTTCAATCTAAATGAATCATCAATCGATCAATCCTTAATCAAACATTAATCAATCAAAATCAAAGCAATCCCCAAACAAGATCTTTGATCCATCCACTTTCATTTTTCAATCTAACATTTCCCCATCTTTCATTCTTCTAGGTCTATCATTGTATGGTAGTTACTCGATCACAAGCAAGAAATATGAGGCATGTAGAACCCAACAACTCCTTTGACAAGGAGAATCCTTTTGCCACTCAATTCTTTCAAGGCTGCGCAACGCAAATTGATGATATAACCAATATGCCTGAAGAAAATGAGTTAGTGGATCAAGAAGAAAGATCTACACAAGTGAATGATTTCCTTAGGGATCCATATAACTTAGAAATGGTTAAAAATACCATTAGTCAAAACAGTGGTGAGATCTTGTTGAACCTCATTCAAAATAGTATGATAGTGCCTGTTGACTTTGATGAAACACTTCTCACCCGTAGCGTCACTACCCTACGATTGCTACAAGAATGACCATGGCGTCCAATTTAAATACAACATCATCACGTGATACTGGTAAAGTAGCTACAAGTAAGCCATCTACATCAGTTCCTACATCAACACCCATTTCAACAACTACATCAACGGTCCAATTGACACACGAACTAATTCAACAAATCCTAAGTATTTTTCCCAATATTACCTCACACAATAGCACTCAAACAATGACAAATACCTCTCAAGGGGCAAGTGATAATGTTAACAAGATAGGGAAAATTTCCATGCCTCTATCTACATCAACTACATTCTCGACAATGGGCATGAAGACATCTGCACCCAACACATCTCGAGCTTACCAGTACATAGCCCCTCCTACAGTCGGTATGACCTCCACTAGGTTTTTGACTGCACACTTTGGAGGAAGACAAGCTTATGGGCCACAATATATTCCACACAACACTCCAAATTTATCACAAAAAATTAATGAGCTCAAAAGTCTTGTGCATGGTTTACAAAATGGGGGCAAAAAGGAGTTTTCCTTTGATGACATTTGTCCCTATCCATTCGATACGTCTATCATGATGCAACTGTTCCCTCCAAACTTTGAGATGCCTAAATTTGAAAAATACAAGGGGGAGACATGCCCTCTACAACATTTCAAGGAATTTTACGTTGCATGTCAAGAAGTCGCCTACAACAAAAATTACCTAAAGATACTCTTTACTAGGAGTCTTGGAGGCACAAATTTAGAATGGTTTATGGCCCTTCCTTATGGGTCAATCTCTACATTCTCTGATCTTTCAGAGATTTTTTTTGGAAAATATTTATATAAAATAGAACATCAAGAAACACTCAACAATTTGTGCAATATGAAACAAAAGAATGGTGAAACCTTTGCTAGCTTCTTACAATGATGGAGACATACTACTAATTGTATGCCATGGAAAATACCTGATATTCAGTTAATTGACATATTCACAAAGAATTTGATCCCCGAGATGTCATTCCAAATGAAAATGGCTTCACCTGACACCTTTGAATCCCTTGTCAAAAAGGGAAAATACATTGAGGATGGTATTTTGAAAAAAGGTAGTATCAAACACTATACTCATTCCAACAATGATAAACCAAAATTATGGAGTAAAAACAAAGGAGTTCTCAATGATGGAGTGACTGATGCCAAACATGTTCAAAATGTTCAAGCATCCAATAACAATAATCAAAACAATTGTAACAACAACCGAATCAAAATGAAAATCAAAATCAAAACAATAATAAGAACTAGAATCAGAAAAATAGTCAGAATAACAATCTACTGTGCAATCAATCTTATTTGTTCGCTCGCAACAACACCAACATCAACAATGACAATAACAAAAATTGGCAATGATGATAGTTCACAACATTAGTAGAACCATTGGATGTAATCCTTAAACAACCTGTGGATCAAGGAATGATAGTCTATCCAAACACTCGGCCTTTTGATGAAAATCAACCAAAACCTGCTTGGTATCAAGAGAATGACTACAGTGATTATCATCGCATTAAAGGACATGATACCAATAAGTGCATGAAACTTAGACATTTTGTACAAGATCTTATTGATGATGGAAAAATCAAAGTCAAAGGCAAGAACACTTCTTCATCCAATGTAAAGCTTAAAGTTTACAATCAACCTTTTCCACAACACAATCAAAACAATGCATCTAATGTGATCCCATATGATTATTCAACCAACACTATCACATGCAATGATCGAATGTGTTGAAGTCTAAAATAAAATGATATCTTTGGTTTTGACTCTCTTTGTGGATGTATTGAAGAATCTGAAACCCATGTCAATACCATAATCCTCAAAGCTGCTGATTGTAATGCTACCACACGCAGACCCAAAGTCACTGTCCAAGCTGTTGATAATCCTTCTACATGTGTAATTCCACCAGTTGCAACATCTACTGCTACTCGGCCTGCTTCACATTATGATGTATTGGCCCAGTGAGGAAAGATTCCTGCACAAATATCTATCTTATAACTTATGCATACCTCACCTATCCACATAGAAGTTCTTGAGGATGCTCTGAATGAATCCCGTGTTCCTGAAAATATCAATGTTGCCCAGTTCCAAGACATGATTAGGAATATATCCGCAAAAGAGCATCTTGTTTTCATTAACAAAGACTTTCATGGTCCTAACCCTCACCATAATAAATCCCTCCACATTGAAGGCAAAATACAATCTTTTAAAATCAAACGAGTCCTTATAGATGGTGGATATGGCCTAAATTTGTGTACATTAAAAATGATTCACAACATCATTCTTTCTGAGGACCTCCTAGATGTAGATAAGAGAATCACAATAAAGGCTTATGATGATAGAGAACGAGAAAGAAGAGGTTTGATCACACTACCCCTACAAGTGGGCCTAACCATAATTAAAAATGTTTGTCATGTACTTTACCTAGATCTACCATACAACATCTTGTTGGGACGACCTTGGATACATGCTATCAAATGTGTACCTTCTACCTACCATCAATGCCTTAAGTTTCCACATCATGGTAGAGAGATCATGATTCTAGGAGATCCTGAACCATTCCAATACTGTAAGAGGTTAGAAGGAAAACAATCTAATTATTGTCCGTTGAATGAGTTCAGCCAACCTTTTGAGAAAGAAGAACCTATTAAACAAACTTCCTCGGCTATAGAAAAGACATTAGAAACACAACTTGATCAATCTAAAGGAAAAGAAAAGGTCACCGAAGAAAAAACCCCTGAGTCTGAAACAAAGATAACTTTCACAGATCAGGGCATGGGAGAATACAAATTTAAAAGTGTCCTATCAATTGGAAAACTCCCTTTGTCCCCAAAATCCTATGAGAGACTATCATTATTAACTCCCTCTAAAGAAAAGGATGTTATGCAATGCAAGATGACCACGTTTGAACATTGGGGGTCTTTGTTAGATGAACACATGGAATCCAATGTCCTTGATTGGCTTTATAATGAAGAAGAATAAAAGCTAGTAACATTCCCTAATGGAAAATACATCAAAGCCACCCCCATTGTTGAAAGCACGGGGTATCATGGAATTGGCCTTGGCACAAATGAGACTGGTAAGAAGAACATTGTAACAGAAAATGGCTATCCTAGAGGACATAGATTGGTTTCCATAGAAACTAAGACTAAGTTTTCCAAGGACTATTGTCTAGCCGCCTCAAATTCAGACACTGAAGTAGATTTTTTTGAAGTCCCTTTCCAATATGTTGAAGATGACCTTGATGAATTTTCCCATGTCCTTACCATTACATAAGTTAACCTTTTATCCCGTTGTCTTCCCCTCACAAACCTTGAACTAATAGACTGGGATCAACAAGATTCACCACCAGCTTTAGACATTTGTGATTAGGATGAGGCAGTTTTAGCCCCCTTTGGACTTAATGATCTTCAAGAATATGAGAATCAGATCCATTTCAGCGAGAAAGCCTACTTCGGTAGCTAGGTCAATTCTCTTAGCTGCAAAAATGAAATTAAAATTAAAAAAAAAATGAAAATACAAAAACATACCCTGGTGAAAGCCTCTCGCAGGCACCTTCGAATGAAGAAAAAGATAAAATAAAGGATGCACCCTCTATTGAAAACCTTTCTAAGGTGCTAGAGGAGGGAGAATCTGACCTACCATTCATATCGTCAGAACTAGAAATGTCCTCCATGATTATTGAAGAAAATATTCTGATCAATCTAGGTATAGAAGAAGATCCACAAATCACTTACATTCCAGTATCTCTCAGTGATCAAGAAAAGAAAGACATGATTGCATTCCTTCAAAAGCATAAAATTAACTTTTTGTAGACCTACCCAGACATGCCTGGGCTGGATACAGATCTTATCATGCATCATCTTTGGTAGATCCTAATGTGAAATTGGTCAAACAAAAAATCTGTAAGATTCATCCTCAAGTGGCATTATTAGTCAAAGTAGAACTCCGAAAAATGCTTGATGCAGAAGTAATTAGACTTATATTATACAATTAGAATATTCTTGATTCTTGATGCAGAAGTAATTAGACCTGAATGGGTCTCCAATATTATACCATTAGGCAAGCCTGTTGGGGGCATCCGCATTTGTACTGACTTCAGAGACCTAAACCTTGCATGTCCTAAAGATGATTTTCCACTTCCCAATATTGATATTATAGTGTATTTAACTGCTGGGCATGAGATTTTGTCCCTCACGGATGACTTGTCTAGTTATAATGTGAGGCCTCACCCTGACCCATCATAGCTTTACTGCTCGATCACACTTTGATACTTTGTGTTTTGATACATTGATACAATTTTTGATTATCCTAACTGAGACTCATGATATTATATTATGATGATGATTATATTGTGTGGATTACATTTTGATATGGATTAGACCTAGAACAGGTGGTTCATTTTGATTATATATGTTTAGATCAGTGAATTGAGGAGAAGTCTGAATCATGATTAGACTTGACTATTTCATGGATGTTATGTCATGGTGATTAAGGAATTCTTATGTTTTAAAACATTTTTGTATGAAAATTTCAATTGGGGGCTTAATTCTGCATATTGATTAATGTTGCTAATTATGAATTGAAAATGTATATTACATGTGATTTTATTATCTTGAACTACTGATGCTCGAAGTTTAGTGTGCAAGAAAGGGAAACATGGAATTATTCAGAGAATCAGGGCTAAACACGTGAATTGAGTGTGCCAAGGTTTAATCCAATAAGGGGTTGAAACATCATTGTAATCTGATCCTTATTGTAAACGTAATCGCAATGTGTGTTAATAGTTTAAAATTTATGTTGTTGTTTGGACATGTCATTGTGAATGTGATGTGTATTTTTGTTTGGTGTCACTTGACACTTGTGTTGTCCATGTGGATATTAACATGTCAATTAGGGCTTGGGCAAGAATCACCTAACCTTATATGATATTATATTAATCGCACTTGCATATAGATGCCTTCTAGGAATCACATCATGTTGGATCTGAGATTTGAACTTTAGGGGTACTTTGGAGGGATTAAAAGTGACCCTAAAGTGTATTTATTGACCAAATTAGTTAACCCTAAGGGGATACCTTGGGTTAGGGCTAATTTTCACCTATGGGAGAAAACTAAGTCACCATTATGACTCTCCAAAATGCCTACTTTTCAAAAGTGGCAAAAATGGAGATGACCACATGCATCTAACTTGTCCCACACTCCTTACTAAACTCACAATTAAGAGGGGAGACAAAAATGCTAGTTGTCATGTCTCATTATTGCTAGGTCTTGAGTACACTTTTGGGGGTCTTTTTAGAGGGTTTTGGGAGACTTAGTGGGTGTTCACCCACTCTCTAATTGTAGAGACAATTAGGGTTTTGGAAAGAGGAAGGATAAGGATGTGAAATCATGTTTAGCCTTGGTTTTCCAAGCTCGGGCGTGGCCTCATTGAGGCCTTGGTTGGGAGGTGAGCTTCCTATGGTTTCCCTCATGAAGTTTGCAGGTTTTTGAAGTCATGAAGATGGTGAAAGAAGCTTGAAAGAAATATCTATTTGGGGGTAAATGTGTATAAGAAACTTCAATGTTGCATAGTCCCTCATTGTATTGAAATTTCATTCTTGTTGATTGTTGTAATGCTCATTTTTTAAGCTTTTCAAGCTAGATGTGAGAGATCTCCTTCTTTATGTAATGATTCCTTAAAGGAAGATATGTTGTATACCATCCAAGTATTGTGTAGATTTATGATCTTGAAGATGTGTAAATGTAGATTGTAAGATTACCATAATGTAAATGATAGAATCTTTATTTCATGCATATTGCATTCTATTTTGTAAAAGAAAAGAAGTTTATCATCCATTTATAGAAGGATACCCAATATTGAAAGAGAAAGGCAATATAATAGTTTCATTTCCTAAAAATCTTGAGGAATTGTGAATATTGAAACCTCCATAATGTATGTTAATGTAAATATTCAAGTTATTGGAACACTCCATTTCTCCCTTTGAAAGTCTCTAATTCCATCTCCATAGATTCAACTCACTTCAAAAAAAATCTCCATTTCAATTGCAACTCTTGAGAGGAAGAAATAACCTTGCTAACAATAACAAATCAAACTAGTTAGTATGATAATATAGAAATCAACTAATATTATTAGCCTTCTTAGTATATTTCCTTTTCAAATCAATCCTAATATACAAAATGATCTTTTACAAAAATTGAGTCAAGTAAATCTAAATGGAAGAGCTTATATCAAACAAAGCCATAACACTCTCCAGATTTAGAGCAAAAATGCTCTCTGGAATTTGTATGGGAAAGGAAATATTCTTACCACAGAGAATATTCATTTCCCAATGTGCTTTCCCTCTAATTAAATTTGAAATCTAATCTCATTAGCATCACCATGTAATTTAACCCTTAATCCAAGATAAACTCACCTTGCTTTTACCTTTTCCCATGGGCCCCACCTTTACCTCTTTATCTCTTGCATTGGACATTGGACTGTGTAAAGTTTATAATGGGGTAAAAATACGGAACTGTGTCACACTGGAGGACCATTTGACATGTTTCGGCGGGACATATTTCGGCCGGACATGTTTCGGTCGAATATGTTTCGGCCGGACATACGTGGCGTACACGCGGCGCCAAGTGGCGTCCATGTGGCGGCAGGGTTTCGACCGAACCTGGTCCGACCGAAACGTGTTTCGGCCGGACCAGGTTCGGTCGAAACCCCCAAAATCTATATAAACCCCAAAATCGGTTTGAGCGGCTCATTTGCACTGAGCGCCTTCCACGATTTGCGGAGCGGAATAGGAGTACTTCGGCCGAAAATTGGTAGGATTTTTTTTTTTTTTTTGTAATTGTTTTTTCAATGTTTTTTTAATTTTGTTATGTTAAATTAATGTAATTATTGTTTTTTCAATGTTTTTTTAATTTTGTTATCTTAAATTAATTATGTTAAATTGATGTTTTTTGTTTTTATTTTCTTATTTATAAAATATTGTTTAATGTAGATTTAAATTTATTTTTTAATTA
>MU223250.1:403367-425451 GCA_018584345.1 Thuja plicata
TTAGTTTACATCATTTTCAAATTCTAAACACAAATATCACTTTTATGTCGTTAAAGTTCAACAGTTTTGCATGTCGTGGTCCTCTTCCTTTGTTAAAGTGTGACACAGGTTTGTACTTTTACCCAATGTATAAATAATTTTAGGGCAGCTTATATGTTTTTTGTACTCCCCTAAGTCTTTGCCATTTTCCATGCACCCTTTATGTCTTCTGACATGTCATATGCCTTGTCATCGAAGTCAACTCCCTCTCCCTTCCTTGCAAAATTCTCCTTGGGGGAAGGAGATATGATGGTGGGCCCTGGGAACTTATCATCTTTCCTGCTCAGAAACTATGCCACCTTCTTTATTGTCTCATCCTTGCCATGCAAAAATATTGCATTGGGATGGGGTTAGTTGGGTGGTGGGCCCCCAAACCAAGTCCTTTTTAACCTGCACTTGCACTTAGGAATTCGGTCCCCTTTCTCCAATGCATTTTTGGGTTTTGGACTTTGTCATAGAAAATGTTAGATTATGGAGTTAGTAGTTTTATTTAGAGACTAATTGCTAGATAGGTTAGAATTATAGGTAGATTGTAGATAGTGTAATTTAGTTAATTAGGCCCTTTTTCTATATTGTGTTAATTCTTAATTTGGTAACATCTTTCTTTACACATAAATTAGTTCAACAATGTAGCATAAATCATTAGGTTAATTACTTTAGTGTTTTGTAGATGGATGGAATTATTAACATGATTTTATTTTAATTGGTATTGAAACAACTTATTAATATAGTAATTAATCATTTTAAATAGATTCTTAACATTAGTTGTTTAGATTATTTTAGAATTGCGAGATTTGTGAATTAAATTAATCGAGATTTTTACCTAAAATTTTGGTTAGTCTATTAGAGAAATGGATTTACTCATTTATTGAAACGTATAGTTAATGTTAAATTTTATTTTATTATCAAAAAGGGGGATTATATTACTCTTGTGTTCAAGGGATTAGGAGTTATGCTCAATTTCAATTAAAAGTTAATTTAAATTTTGAATTAGAGGATAATTCAAATGTCTAATAAAAAGGTTAATTTTAAGTTGTATGTTAGGGATTGATGGATTAGGAATGCATGTGTTTTCATTATAGGAGAATAATTTTATTATGATGTTGGTAGGTTAGGAAATCAGATTGATTTCAGTTATTAGTTTTTAAATTAGTAGTTGTTTGGTATTGTGAAATTGTTATTCAATTTTAAGCAGGACATTTGATAAATGTTTCTTGTATGTTGTTTTAAAAAGGAGTAGAATGTTAATTCATCTAGGTTAAGAGTTAAGAAAGCATTAGGAAAACCTATATCGACATATGTTCATGACCTCTAACCATCATCTTGATGCTAAATGTAGTTAAAATTGGAATCAGAGTTAGACCAACTTGAGTTAAGCGTACATATAACTGTGGAACGAGGTGATGCTCCAACCCTGCATCTATTGTGGCATGACCCTTAGTCAATATACGTATATACCTTGTACTTGAAGATTACCTCCACATTGCAAGCACCTTTCCAACTCAACCATTGTTAGCTCTACGTACTTATGTATTTTAAAAAAAAAAAAAATTGTGTGTGTTTTGCCCGAGTTTTGGGAATGACATATAACTAGATCAGGATAGCACCGGAAGATCAACACAAGACTGCATTCACAACACCTTTGGGTACTTTCTGTTATCAGGTGATGCTCTTTGGCCTTAATAATGCTGGCGCAACATATCACAGAGAAATGACAACCATCTTCCATGATCACCTGCATGTCATCATGAAAGACTATGTGGATGATCTTTTGGGAAATTCCAAGACATGATAATCACACATCCCCATCCTCACTACCATTTTTGAGTGATTGGAGAAATACAATCTTTGACTAAATCCTAAGAAATGTGTCTTTGGAGTACAATCTGGTAAGCTGCTAGGATACATTGTGTCACAACATAGAATAGAAGTTGACCCAAAGAAAGTAAAATCCATCCTAGAGATGCCACCGCCAAAAAAATTGAAATAGTTGCGCAACTTACAAGGAAAGCTTTAGGCCATCAAGAGATTCATGTCACAACTAGCAGATAAGGTGCATCCATTTTCTCATCTCATGTGCAAGTATATCAAATTCCAATGGGATTGCTTATGTTAAAATGCATTTAAGAATCTAAAAGAATATTTGTCTAATTCACCTATATTTGTGCCACCTATTGCTGGCTATCCTCTGATTTTGTATATATCCACCACAGAGGCTGTATTAAGTGCTATATTGGCCCAATTAGATGATACTAGAAAAGAGCGAGAAATTTATTACCTCAGCAGGACTCTTGTTGGTTATGAGTTGAATTATTCCCTCTTTGAAAAAGCATTTTTGGCTATTATATTCTGCACACAGAAGCGACACCATTATATGCTCAATGATATGATTCACCTTATCACTAAGAGTGAGCCATTCAAATATCTCTTGTCACGAGCTGCTCTTACTGGCCGTACGGTGAAAGGGATTATGATCCTCAGTGAATTTGACATTGTTTATGTGGATCAAAAAACTATAAAAGGACAAGTCATTGCAGATCAATTAGTAGAAGCACCTGTTGATGGACAACATCCAGTAATCACTGATTTTCTAGATGAAACAATCCTCAATCTTGCCCAAGTACCTCATAGAAACTTTATTTTGATGGGTCCTTTACTCAAAAAGGATCAGGGGTAGGAATCTTGTTTGTTAGACCACAAGTGGATCTCATCCCTAAATCCTATAAATTACAATTATCTTGTACCAACAATATTGTAGAATATGAAGCCCTTGTACTTAGACTCTGTCAGGCCATACAATGGAAGATTCTTAGTTTGTTAATAGTAGGTGATTCAGAATTGGTTATCAAACAACTTATGGATGAATATCAAACAAAGGATGATAATTTGCTTCCCTATCACCACACAATTGAAGTCCTCAAACAAAATTTCACTTACTTGGTCTTCCAACAAATTCCTTGCACAAAAAACAATGAAGAAGATGTAATGGCTATTATTGGGTCCCTGATCACCATGCCATAACACAGTACATGGTGTGAATTTCTTGTTGAGAATATCACGGTCCCTATTTGTGACAAACTGAATTATGAAATGGTGTGTGAAATTGCCGATCCTAATTCCCCTTGGTACCAAGAAATATACTCCTATCTTCACGATGGACATACACTACTTTCCTTAACACCTAATCAACGAAAAACCTTCATTCAGTGCACTTCTTGCTACACGATCCTTGGTAATACCCTATTCCAAAAATATTTTGATGGAACTCTTCTAACGTGTCTGAATTTTGATGAAGCACAAATGTCCTTGAAGGAGGTACATCAAGGTATCTATGGGGCCCATTCCGGTGGACTCGCTTTGGCCCATCAAGGTACACTAGATACTACTTGCCTACCATGGAACAAGATGCCTACAATTATGTGAAGAATTGTATGCCTTGTCAGGAACACGATGATTTGATACATGCTCCATCGCAATCCCTTCAGCCCACCATCACCCCTTGGCCTTTTTACCACTGGGGTCTCGACCTTGTTGGCTAAATTTTCCCAAATTCTTCCAATGGCCATAAATACATCCTTGCCGCTACTGATTACTTTACCAAGTGGGTCAAAGCTATTCCTCTCACCTAAACTACTGGAAAATAGATTTCAAAGTTTCTTTTGAACTATCTTATCTGTCACAACAACATTCCTCAAGACATCATCACTGATAATCGAGGACCTTTTAAAAACAAGGATGTCACAGAGCTATGTAGAAGGTTTGGCATTACCCACCATACATCTTCCAAGTATTTTTTGCAAGGCAATGGTTAAGTAGAGGCTACAAATAAAACTATCCTTAAAATCCTTAAGAAAATAGTCGATGATGCTGGCCGTGATTGGCACCTTCACCTCAATCCCATCCTTTGGGCCTACCGTACTTCCATATGTACCCCCACTGGAGCCACTCCCTTTGCCCTTGTTTACGATACTGAGGCTATTCTACCCATGAAAATTGAGCTCCCTTCACTCAAAATTTCTCTAAAGAATCTGTTGTCCAAAGAATAATACCGAGTTGCTCCCTTGAAAGAGCCTGAAATGCTCAATGAGAGACGCCTCAATGCCCTAAACCACCTCTGCATGTATCAAAATCATCTCTACCTCCAGTTCAATAAGGGGATCAAACCTTGCCAGTTTGAGTTTGGTGATCTCGTCCTCCATCACAATATGAAGAATCTTTAGAAACCATGACATGAAAGGAAATTTTGAACCTAATTAGTTGGGGCCTTTCATAATCACAACAAAGTTTGGGTCTGACACTTATCAGATTGCTACTCCAAAGGGAGATCCAATCCCTGATCCTATAAATATATTGCATCTTAAGCACTTCTATACTTGATCTTTCAGGAGTCCATTATACAACAGAAAACTATCAAAATCTAAAAAAAATTAGAAAAGCAAAAAATAAAAAAACATCAAAAAAATACAAAAGCATAAAAAACATGAAAAAGTATATAAAAAAAGCAAAAGAGAAAGAGAAATAAATTCATCCATTTGTGAAAACCACTTTGGTGGCGCAATGTATAAGTACCATGGTGAAAATCTATCTCAGGCGCCATGTGTAGTCAGATCTACCATATGTTTCACCCACCTTTCATATAGCCTCCATCACCTTCCATAATAATTTCACTGCCCATATCGGTGCAGGTAGTCCCTTGACCACTTTCCACTTCCACAATAAGATCGCATTCCTGCATAATTGATCTTACCCCACAACATTGAGATTTATTCCAGACATAGTGGCCATGACTGTTTCTACCAAATCAATAGACAGATTGACTTTGCTCGCTTTATTCTATTCACAAGTAATTTCCAGCGAATACCCGTTTCAATCAATCAATATTTTTACCATCTAGATACATCCTTCTGATGACGGTTTTTACATAAATCCTCACATCAAACTTGTTCATTGAAAGCACTTTTGGATTGAACGACCGCTTGTTCAGGATATGGTTTTGTTGATTTTATCTTGTGTTTCAATATGTCCTTCTCATAGCTGCCTCGATCTTTCATATCTTGGTCTACTGTGAAAAGTACCTATTGGAATATGTGTCATTTGTGGTATGATATACTTGTCATAGATTGTTATTGAATTTATGTTTGATGCTTAGTTATGACTATGTATGCCTCACATGGGGTAGGATTCATGCATACCAAATCTTTAAAAAGATCTGGGGTGTATTGCGTCTCCTAATGAGCAACATTTCATAGCTCCCATCATACCTGATATCTTGCATTCTTGTTCCTAAAAATCTATTTGTCTGAGAGTCTAGTCCACACAAAGGAGCCATGTCACTTGTGTTTTCTAGCATATGGTGCATACCTCCTTTTGCAAAATCAAACTAGGGTGTGCTTTCCAACATTAACATAGTATGAATCCCATGCAAATTATATAGTTTAGTTGCATTTTAGCTAGGTCATATTGCACTTTGCATCTTTCTCTTGGCAAGGTTTCTGTTTATTCCCCCTATCTAGCCACCTAAGTGGTTTTATTGGATTTATTTAGTACACAAAAAAACATTGTCCTCATGCATCCCATTTTGCATCCATATTAGTATCATTAGGTTCATTTTAGTGTTCATTACATCTCATTCTTTAGGTTGCGTCCAAGATTCATTTCATTGCATTACATTTCATTAGATTCATTTCATTGCATTGCATTTCATTAGATTCATTTCATTGCATTATATTTCCTTCGTTATGATTTCATTTCATTACATTTCATTTGTTATCATTTCATTTCATTGCATTTCATTAGTTATCATTTCATTCCATTACATTCCATTACATTTCATTCTTAGTTATTCATTGATTGATTACATTCATTTTATTACATTTCATTTTCCCATTCACCACATTGCTTACATAGGTACATTCATTGTATTATCATAAAATATCTCACTAATCATTACTCTTTTCCACTTGCATTCATTAATCATTATACATTATACACATCTATCATTAAACTCATTATACATTACATTACATCTCACATCATATTACATACATAAAATTTAATTCGTCACATGTATATTATTAACCATCCTATGCATCACATCCTTGCATTCGACATCGGTCAGTATAATCATATAAATCCATCCCATTGTGCATGTCAATCATCAAATCATATACACATGCATATAGAATCATAACACATCCATTAACATCATATAGATCCACCACAATAAATGTCTTTATATAGAAAAAAAATGTCCATCATATACATCATACATATATGTCTCCATCTCAAAACTACAAAAATGTGTATCTGAATGATCTAATAAATCATGAGGGTGGCTGGGATGGTCCTGCACCCCCTCCCAGCCTAGATGGCCAAGGTGGTAATCCCACTAACGCCTATGGGTCATGACTTGTACTCTGTGATATGGATCTCTCTGTATAGGCTGGTTGCACCCATTTCAAAGTATAGGCCCATATAATATGTGGCCTCCTAACCTCTCCTACTTGTCTCTCTGTGTGCTGCAAAGGTATCTGCTAACACCTGACCAACACCCCCGACTATGGCTTCCTAGCGGGCTATATACCGCTCTTCTCTTTAAGTCTATGCTTGTCTCTAAGTAGTATCCCGCTCTACTCTCAAGGCCACTATTTGACTGTCATCGAGGCTACCTGTGCTCCCTGGGCCTCCTCATCTTGTCCTCCCATAGAAAACTCCGCGCTATCCACCCGTGCCTTTAGAAGGTCTTGTGCCTTCTGTGCCCCATCTTCACATGTTGTCTCTACCACTAGTGCCCCTCTACTCTAGCTATCTTCATCTGTAAGATTCTCTTTGTGGCGTAAGAGGTGGCCAAAAGTCCTTATATCCTCCCTAGCTCTTCCTATACACTCATCTCTGTAGCCTGTGATGTGGCTAATAGCCCCTGTACTCTATAGAGCTCTGTCTCCAGGCTGTCCCACTCTACCACCACCATGTCATGAACCTCCTTGGCTACGCAACCTCTTGGTGTCCCCTATCCTTGTGAACCCTGTGCTTGTGGCCCCTATACCTATGGCCCCTATTCCTATACCTATGCATGTATATCTGGGATTTGAGGTGGTTGCCTCCCTACAGGTACCTCTACCTATCCTTGTCACCTCCCAATGACTACCCTCAGCTGGGCTCTCCTCCCTCCATCCCCTCCATCTCGCTCATCCCCTCCATCTCCATCATTTCCATCCTTCCCACCGCCCTCCTCTCCTCCAGTCAGTTGCTCATCTACTTAAACTACACCAGGTATAGTCAATCTAATTGGCCTATGTGTTTCCCACCACTGTGCATACGCAGGATCTACTACTGTGTCATGTATACACTCCTGAGCCCTAATCTATGGCACCTCTGTCATCACCATCTAGGATCCCCTAGCCCCCCGTAAATCTACTCCAATTCCCCAGATGCTACCCACCTCCCAAGTCACCAGTGGATTAGAGAACCCATCCGGTACTGCATCATGTATCTGACCCATTTGTCAGCACACCCTTAAAGGCATATACCTGCATATCATGTGGGAGGTGCACCCTATCAGTCAACATTCCATCTGAACAAACCTCAGATAATATCCATCATAAAACCCATCCTTTGCATATCCTTGCTATTGTGGGTCATGATGACCTCATGCCTCGCACCCTGCATCTGGGGTCCGCTCTATCTAGCCCATCTCGTCCAGTACTTGCTGCTAGCATCTTATCGAGTATTTTGACTAGTAGCTGATCAAAGGTCTATATCTACATGCAAAAGACTCATATGCCTCCCTAGTCTCCTATGTCCTAATGGGGAAGATGAAAACAATATACTACCAGGCCCACACTAGTAATAATGTGACTCTTTCCCCTAGTGCCCTACCCTTATGGTAGGCGCACATATGCAAATCATAATATAACTATCCCAGGATGGTATATCCTGAGTAATAATGTGTCCCGACCCCCTCTAGCATGTTGTAGAGGACCTGCGCCCACCCAATCAAAAACTCATGTCCCGCATGACCTGGCATCATGTGCCCCCTATCAAGCCTGCCAAGTATAGGGCTACCTTCTGCAATCATGGCCTTTCTGCCATATCCCCTGCCCAACACATCCACTTTTGTATCGTCAAGATCTCTATGAATGGTTGATCGAATGACATATCCATATGTGGCACAAACCCCTCAAAGAAATACTCAAGTATAAGCCCCTCAATCAGCACTCTGTATATCCTCCACACATCATGTAGAGTAATAGTAGCCTCCCTTGTTGGGAAGTGAAAACTGGAGGTGGTATTATGCCACCTCTTGATCAAAGCTGACATCAGCCCATTATGCACTCTCAGATGGGGCCATCGGTGAACATGCTCAAAGCCACATAGTGTGACCTGTCCCCACTCCTCCCCTGTCAGCTCTTGTGATAATGCCATCATCTAAGGATAACACTCCCTAGATCAAAATGCTATCGTGTCCAGCTACAGCCACATATACCCACATTAGCTAAATTTCTTCCTACATCTTAGGCATCAAAAAATGCCCCGCGGGATCTTTCAGCTATGTTTTCTTCCTTTTTCATTCATTTCTCGGTCAATCGACGGAGACATTGATTCACCCACACAGACAATGAATCATCGTAGCCGCCGATCTGCAGAGACGATGGTTTAGGCCTTCGTCTTTTCGCCTGCACAGATGGAAAATTACTTCACCATCTCTGTCTAGCTTCCCCCTTCTTCTTTTCCCTCACAAACGACAATCTCATGATCACCGTCTATGGAACCGATGATCGCAGATCGATCATCTGTGAAGACGGTGATCTGTTGATTACTGTCTGCATAGACGGTGGTCTGGTGATCACTGTTTGCACTGCGGGCTGATTTTTGGCACCGTAAGGGCATCATAAATGTCTTACTAGACATTAAATATGTAAAGCACAAGGAGGCCTTCGACTACTCATAGGTGTTCCTATGTCCATTTCTTCTCTTCTCCTTCGTCTTTTATCTCTCCGTGAGTGAAAATGACTTCTCCTTGGGCCCCGATGGACTATTTATAGTCCCCTTGGTTCCCTTTTTTCTTCCCGGTCCCCATTTTTTCTGTTCTGATCCTTATTTTTTCCTGACAGGCCATTCAATTTGTCTTTCTCCCTCTTTCTGTCTTCTCGAGAAAATTTTGTAAAGAAATATTTTTTCTATTATTTTCTTGAGGGGGCACATTGCTTTACCATCGTCGCCATAAGTCTTCTTGATTTTATGGGGCATCTTATTTTCTTTTCTTTGATGCGATGCCACAATCGACACCGCATCAAAAAAGGGAAAAATGTAGACGTCTAAAATTGTCCTTATATTAATTTAATTAATATTCCTATAACATTTTAGTTGATTTTAATTAATTAACTATATTTGTTATATTCCTCTATTTTATTTAATTTGTTTAATTAAATATAGTTCATTTTCTATAGTATTTAAATTTATTTTAGATACTATATCCCTCTAATGTATTAATTTTTTTTTAATACATGACCTCCATAAATCCCCTTTAAATAAATTTTAGATTTATTTATTCCTCCACATTTCTAATATTCTTCTAAAGAAGAATAAATTCAAATTTAATCCAAGCCTAGCCTAAAGACATATTAATCCTACCCAAAAACCTACTATATTCCTACCCTACTCTACCTATCCTTCTTAATAAACCTACTTCCTAACTTAAGCACACACTAATCACACTTAGAGTGTGATTCCTACTCCTTTTAGCACTAATAGAATGCTCACACATATGTGAGAAACTCCTCAAAAAAAGAAGCCACCAACTTCCTTTAATGTAGCCACTCTTTTGTCCCCCACCCCATTCCCCAAGAGTTTCTCACACATGTGTGAGCAAATATTGAGCCACTCAAAGCTTAAAGGCCCTTAAAGGCTTGGGTTGACTTTTGCATGGCTTGTCCTCTTTCCCTTGTGTCCTCTATGTGGCATCTATGTGGATGCTACATATGCTCCACCTCATCTATGCCCTTCCCTTCCCTCCAAAAATCTAGAAATAGAGGCTCTTGCAAAGAGAAAATCATCCATGATTTTTTCATTGTTATCATATTAGTTTAATATTAGGATTTCTTTCAGCATTCTAGTATTCTAGTGTATTTCAAGTTCAAATCATTAGATATTACATGTTAGGATAATGGTAATAAATCTTAGATCATGCATTAAATTACTTCTTTGCACTTGTATTATCATTTTGATGAAGGCTTGAGACAAGTTCCTCATACTTGTTCTTGAGCTCTTTATCACATCCTTTAGCTTGGATTTTAACTATCATTCATAATCATAGTGGGATTTAGTTATTATGTTGGGAGAGCACAACCACATTCTTCACTAAGAGAAAATCAACAAGGCTTGAGTGCACTTGTTTGGCTCATCAGAGGTTATGATGGAAACTCTTTTTTTGATCATGGTTTTTGATATATTGATATGATTTATATGTTCTAACGTTTGCATGTCTTAGCGTGATCGCAACAGGTGGGTTTTCAACATACAAGCTAACCACCTTTTCTCTTGATATTTTTGGAAGGTCCTAAGGTTCTACCTTTTTCTGTTTAGCAATGTTTTAGTGCTTCAGCCTCTTTGGATTAGTTCTTTGGTCAGGTTTCCCTTGGTCTGCATTTACTATTCTATTCCTTAACTTGAAATTACTTTTTTCTTCTTCCACTACAACTATTCTATAAGATTTCTTCTCCTCTTCTGTTAATTCTCTTAATATTGGAGTACTCTCTTGATAATACCCATATTGGTATGCTCTATTTAGGTCATCCTTAAAGTTGTATTCATTTTAAGAGTTGTAATCATCACATCCCCACATAGGATCTATGAATAAATTATTCACTTTGGGTCATTGATTATCATTCTAGTTTTCATCCTCTTTCCATCTTTGGGCAACACCACAATGCTTATAAGAATGTGGTAGCGTGCAGACTTCACACCAAGCATAGCTTTCCATAAAAAGTTTTTTTTCCTCAATGGATCAAGAGTATGTAATTATTTGTTCATTGGTTTCCCATCCTTCCATTTTGTGTTTTAAGGCATGTCCTAGAATCTGTATCTATCATTTTTGTATGGTACTCGATTACTCTTGTTGTACTTAAAATTATCTTTTCCATTATTTATTTGGAGGCCTTTCACCATATTCATAAGCTTATCTAATTTATCTTCTTCCTTGTATTGCTTAGGCTCTTTTGCATTGAATGACCGAGTGTCCTCCCTCTTAGAAAATATACCAGATGTCTTCCTATCATTTTCAATAGATATGGAAATTTTGAGAAAATGGGTTAAAGTAGAATGCTTATGAGATCTGATTTCACAACCGATCTTTCTATCAAAAGAAAACATATAGAAATCTATCAGAAAAGCATCAACAGGTTGAACATGTCTTGCAATCCTATTTAAAACTTCGTTGAATTCAACCACATATTCATTTTGATTTTTCTTCATACTTGTCAACTCATGTGATGCAAAAGAAGTGTCATTATGATCACCAAATTATTCTATGAATTGATTAACAAATTCATCCCAACTAGATATGGATTTATCTGGAAAATTTTTGAACCATTCTATTGCATCTTCTATGAGAGATTGAACAAAAAGTTTCATGGATACATCGTCATTGAATTCATCAAGCTCTTTGATAACATTCTTCAAATTTACACAATCCACCTTAGTTGATTCTAATCCATTCCATGAAAACTTTGGAATTGCACTTCTTAATTCATTTTTATGTCATTTGGATATCTCTTTATGCCATAAAAATCTAATTGTCTATATCTGTCAGAAACCATTGGGGCTCTATAGTTGTTTCCATTTTGATTGATTGCTCCATGGCTCGGATTCTGATGATTTGCATTCTAAAATCCTTGATTATTTATTCTTGGTCCAAAATTTGGGTTGATATTATAATCTCTTGGGCCATAGTTCTGTGCCCTTTTGTTTTGTTATTCATTATACATTCTTCCATCATTTTGATGCCCATGATGTTCATATTGGTTAGATCCATTAGGATCCATTCTATTGTCATGGTTATGATGTTCTCCATTGTTTGGTTGTCACCAATAACCACTTTTTTCATTCCCATTGTTATTTTTCTCACACCTTGCTCTATTATCTGGTTCAAACAAGGGATTAGTATGATCACTGTTGAAAATATGCCCCCCATTATTTCTATGAGGTGGATTGTATACACCATTTCTATCATCCTTAGTCATTCCTTTGTCTCTTGGTGATTTGATTACACTTCTTTGTATTCTCATCTTTCTTAATATCTCTTTTGGTTGTCTCTTAAGAGCCCTAACCATTTCTTCATGGTCTGAGCCTGCATTAGCTATTTCATGAAATATAGCATCCCATTTCGTATCATTTTCTTCTCTTTCAGTCATTTTCTGATTTGTATCATGTTGGGACTCATGTTCTTCCCTATGAGGGTATATCATGCATGGTCCATACATCATTTTTTTAATTTTTATCTTTACTTTTCTTTGTTGGTTCCAACTCAAAAAAATTATCTTGTCTTAAAGATCTTCCTAACATAGATTTATCACTTATATGTTATAGAATTTACAAAAGTAGAATTGCCACTTCCTTTATCAGAAAGAAACTAATATCTTACTGGTCTAGATTCCTCTCTCCAGTAGAATCTTAATCTTCAAATTATTACCAAATATCCTGAGAGTTCTTCAAACTATGCTTACAAAATCTTCCCCAGTATAGTCGCCAATCTGTTGGTCCTCAAATCAATAGTTTTGATTTCCTATGGAGTTACCAATCCAATGATGGGAAACCTAAGTGATCTGGCCAACTAACAAGGTTTTAAACAAATCAAGTTTAAACCTTGTGCATTTCTGGCTATGTAGAACCAAGGCTGGTAGGCCTACACCTTGAACTTATCGTTCAAGTTTCAAGGCTTTTTATAGCAGATGGGGAAAACTTCAACACTCTCTTCCTCCAAGTATGGCAAAGAAATTGAAATAAAACCTCAACTGAAAAGAAATATGTGATAAAATGCTAATTGAGATGCTTCAAAATGTTTAAGGAATGTTTATATATATATGAATTTAAAAGTATAGATGGATAAAATCTCATAAAACTATGAACATTGAATTAAATGACCATAATTCAATATATGTAGACCAATGCCTTATTTTGTCATGGTCAATAGATTCAAGATCATCCCAATCCTTTGTACAACCTTAGAGACAGTTTACACACCACAACATTTGAGACCATTTTTTGACGGATATGTGTCCCTTTTCTGACACTGTCCCGTCGGCCAAGCGACAGAGACCAGTGTTATAGTTTTGGTGTTAGAAACAATGATGGTTGTATGTTCTTTCATTATTGTGATAGTACTAACCATCACAACATAAGTCAGCTATAATGGTTATCATGTTGTCGTTACATATTTTATCTGTCACTATTATGACACGTAGGTGTCGCATTTTTATTGTTAATTGTCGCAGTTTGGACTGTCTAAAAAACTTCAGCATGCTATTGTTACAGTTTGTGGGTGTCACAAATTATGATAGACATGCAAGGTATTTGATATACATGCGACGTCAAGCCGTCAAAAATTTATGATGGCTCGACGTCGCATGTATATCAAATACATCATACGTCTGTCATAATTTGTGACAGTTAACACAAAAAATGTGACATTTAGGCGTCACAATACGAGCTGTGGTTACATTCTATTGGTCGCTATTATGACACCTATGTGTCACAGTTTGCACCATCTAAAAACTTTAGTATGCCATTGTTACGGTTTTTTGGTGTCGCAATTACAACAGACATGCGACGTATTTGCTATACATGTGACGTTGAGTCATCGACAATTTCTGATAGTTTGACATCACATGTATTTTTTTAGTGTCATTTTATAGTTTTTAAGAGTTTAGTGTCCTAGTGGATAAAGGGACAAACCAATGTCCTCCCAACTGTGACAACATATCTATAAATGGTAGACATGAATATAATTTTCTTTACAGATGGAGGGAGATAATTTGAAGTTGCAAGAGTATGAAAATGAGAAACATTATGCAAAGAAAGTGAGCCTATGTGATGTACTTATAACACTCATTCTCCTTAAAAAATGGGTTGGCTATTATTTTTTAGGCCGTCTGTATCTCTACCTATAGGTTGTGAGGGATCAAACTCCAAATCTAAAATTTTTGAGCATTGGTTGCCAAGGAGTCCATTATTGAAGTTTTGATAACATCACTGCATTGTTTTTCTTTGTATTGGAGGAATCACATTTGGGAAATGAGTGGTGGAAGAGGGCCTGCAATGTGTATCGTGAAGGCCCAATGAAGGGGAGCCCTATTTCACATTCAATAGTCCTATGCAACAAAACAAATAACAAAACAATATGAAAAACATCTGATTCTAGAAGAGCACATATAATAACTTACACAATCTCATGCTAGAGAATATACAATGATGCAAAAAAGCACTTAAACATTGATCGCTAAATATTATACTTGAGAGGATCACAATCTAGGGGTAAACATTAAGCTCAAGTCCAAATTACACACATAACAATAAAACTTGAGCAATTTTATCCAATTTAGAAAAAACATGGGACACAATTGTGAGATCACCAAGAAACTAAGACAATATATCAAGACAATCAAAATTAAACCAAAACAAATGATAGAAAGAGTGACCTAGACACTTTTTTAATGTTGAAATTTTTGTCTCAACCTTACTTTTACATAAGGCTACTATTATAGTAAGTTTACTTTTGAGCACGGATTGATCCAAGATTTTCCTCAAAGCTATGAATTGGCTAGATAAGAATGTTGGTAAATTTTCATTGCAAGAATCATTTCTAGATTTAAAGATATAAAGTTTCCACTTTTGATAGTTTCGTTTGAAAGTTTCAAAGTGAATTGTTAAGGCCTTAGAGGCTTCTGACGAACCTGAAAGTGGTCATAACCAGCATAGTGGGTTATAGCATGATAGAGAACATCATGATCTTGTTGGTGCTTCAAACAATTTGTCAATCAAACTCCCAAATCAAAAATTTTGGGCTCTAGAAGTTGGGTCTCCTTAAATGGGAAATATAAAATGTTTTGGAAAGATAAATGAGTTAAGTGAATTTCTGAAAATAAACCTCATATTCTTGAAATAGAAGTCACAAGTTTAAATCTCACAAGAAGTAAGATATGTACGCCTCAATTGTAGCATAGTTAAGTGCCTCCCACAAGGAATATAAGGTAGAAAATAACCCAAAAAAGAGAGAAAATAATGAGATCAGCATCCATACATTTTCGTACAAGAAATACCGAACAAATTTTCTTACATTTAGTGAGTTTCCTTCCTCAGTACCTTCACTTGAACCTTCACTGCCACTGTCCCCACTGAAACTGGTAGTTCTATTTAGATCACTAACATATAAGTTATAAACATAAGAAGGTAATAAAATGGGAGTTGCCTAGAATAGAAACTGATTTATCTAAGCAGTATCCTAGACCTTCCCACTCATGATTAATGTTTAATAAGTTTATCAAATTTAGCAGCCTTGAATATCTACCTTTGTGAGAAGGCAACGTTTGCAGTAGCACGTGGTTCTTTTCCACCCTCTCCTTTACTTGTAACTATTTCGAGATTTCCCAAACTTCCTTTTACCCTCTTCATTGAATTTCGTCCTTTACCTCCCAAGGACTTTGGCTCTGCATCTATGTTTTGTGCAACTGAAGTCTGTCCATAGAAAGTAGATATCAAATTTCCATTCAAAACATTTTTTAAAAGATTAAAACATTAACAACTGAGTGCTAAAAATTCTTATGATCATTTTCCATATAATTACTGCCTACAATATTTCAGTAATTACCATTATGATATCTGTAGGATTTCCATTTGATGGGATTCCATATTGAGTGAATGTGTATACACCCTAAAGTTGCAATCAAGACCACAATGTTAGAAAATTAGGATAGTAAAATAGGCCATATGTCCACAATAAAAATAGCCAAAAATACATGCTAAACTCTAGCTAACAAAAGGGAGTGACCATCTCCTTCATTATTGACTTACCTAAAAAGAAAAATCACATAGATAGATGCATACTTTAAAATTATATGTATTAAATATTTGAAAAGACAAGAATGACAAAACTCAAAGTATTAGAACTTACAGGAGGTACTGATGGATGGCCATAAATTCCTCCAGATGGATACATAGTAGCATAGGGAGGATTTGTGCCATAAGGTGGCATTAAATTTCATTCATCAAAGCACTGAACACATCTAGACCATCACCCCATCTGACAGATAAAAATATCAATGATGTTACGCACAACTAATTCTGTAAAGGGAGCCAATTTCATTAATTGGAAGAAATTAAAAAAAAAAAAAATGGAGATGGTAAGGAATGCCTTTAGTTTAAAAAGTCAACAAAGATAAAAATGGTATAGTAAAAGGAATTCCTATGTTTTGATTAAGTAAAAATAGGTTTTACAAGGACCCGAAACCTTTACAAAAAACCAAAGATTTCAGCAGGTTTTACAAGGACCTGCAACCTAGAGTTTAAAGATAAACAGTATAAAAAATAAACATCTATGCCTAAGAAAAAAAATAGGAAGGAACAGAAAAACAACGATTCGAATAGAAAAAAGTCCTAGAGAAACAACAAAAGACAGTAGGGACAGCAAAAAACCCAACCAGGATAGCAAAAATAACAGCTACATCTCTTTTACCAGCTCCTCAGCTTCGAGGACCATGATTTGCATGTTGTTGACCGACATTTTCAGCTCCTCTGTTTCTTTTTCCTCCTTAGGACTCTTTTTCTTGGCGCTGGCTCTGGTACGCGATCTCGGTCCGGTATTCTCCACTATACTGCTGTCTTTATCCTTGTTGATCCTTTCCAGTTTATCCATAAGAATTTGCGCATGACCATAGTAAGCTTTTAGGCTTATGAGACATTGTTCCCCTATTTTTTTAACAGATGCCTCCAATCTTTTAAATTTTTTATGCAAACTCTTAATTTCTTCCTCCTTGTTATCCTTTTCTATTCTGTCTTTAATATGTTTGATTTGTTTCTCCATGGTTTCCACCTTGTTGGCATACTCAGCCTGAGCTTCCGAGTTGCCAACAACTTCTTTCATTTCCTTCAGACACTTTGCCACAGGTTTTTCCCCAATCCCCATTCTGTTGAGAATTTTTATGTCCTCCTGTGTTTTCTCAACTTGATTTTTCAAAATGACCTGATCATTAAACATATTATTAATCAACCCAGAAAAACCCTTGATTATACCTTTATTGTCTTTCTTATTATGATCCCCTTTTTCCATATTATCAGGATATTCCTTGAACCCAGAATCAACATCTTTATTCTGGTCCAGAAAATCTTCCCCCTTCTGATTATCAATCTTCAGCTCCCTAGTTTTGATCAAAGTGTCCTCTTTTTCATTTTCTTTGTTATCTTTATCCTTAGTCTTCCTCTTATTAGGGGTAATGTCTTCCTCATCAGAGGTAAGAACAATTCTTTTCCTACTGGTGTTATTGTTTCTACGAGTATCCTTCCCCTCAACTCTTTTCCTTTTTTTACCCTCCTTTTTAGTAGTTTCGTTGTCAGTCTCAGTTTCAGAATCCCCAATCTGGGTATTCTTCTGTTTCTTCTTTTTATTAACAACCCCAATTTCAATCTCAGTCTCTGAATTAGCAGTCTGGGTTTTCTTCTGAGTTTTCATTTTACCTTTTTGTTTTCTACTATCTTCCTCCCATTCCTCATCATTTTCCTCAGTTTCTAACCCTTCATAGCTAGATTTCTTCTTCTTTTTAGGAATACCCCTTTTCTTATTTTTAGGAGTAGATAAGACTCTTGCCTCTCCTTCACTTTTCGTATTTTCTTCAAACATGCTATACTCCTCCTCCCCTTCTGTTTCTTCCGCATCCTTTAGTTTCTTCTTCTCCACTGACCTTACCAATTTTTTAGCTTTCAACACCTCATAAACAAGCAACATGAGTCCTTGGTGAGAAGCATCATCCCCCTTGGGATCTTTCTGATAACTAGTAATAGTAGCTTCTAACGAACTGAGCAAGTAGTAAGGTAAGCTAATTTTCACCCTATGTCTAAAGTGATTTAACAACATAAAATGGTTCCCAGTCGCTCTAGTAAACCTACCATCCAGCGTTATATAGCTAATGAGGATATACATAACATACCTCCAAGGTCTGGAAATGTGCTTAGGGTTATGGTAGGATGTGTCAATCTTCACCAATTTGTTCCTCTCTTTCTCATTAACCGAAAAAGTCTCCCAGGCTTTGTCAGAAATCAGCCTGTCACAGTAAAACTTAATACCCTCCGTCCCCATTCCCGTGGCTTCAGCAATGACATCCTCCGTAACTTCCATGTACTCATCATCAACTAAAATCTTGCCCTCCTTCCATATTTTCTCAAAAATCCTAGTAATATTAGGATTTCCCCCATGCAGTCGCTCCAAATAAACAGTCAGGCCTCCCTCTTTCACAATCTTCCACACCTCCTCATTCTTTTTCCACTTACTACTGCTAAATGGTTCAATACGCTTCTTGTTACCTCCCATCTTTTCTCTGTAGTTTCTGTATATTTTGTTCTTGACGCTATAGATAATGCCAGAATGAGCTTTTCGATAACAAAAAAAGACCTGTAAAGCATGCCATCTCCAACTTAAAATCATTGCCTTATACTGTCGCCTTTGAAGGCCATTATGAAACCTCACTTGATTATAATTGGAATTAAAATAACTTTCCATTGATGATGACTTTCTGACGACTCCTCCGGCGCTCGTCCTCGAGCATTAATTTAACTTCAATTGGCATATTATTTCTATCATTCCACTGATCCACCTCATCACTTTTGCATGCATGATTTGCCGCCCAGTCAGCAATGCCATTGGCTTCGTGATAATTATGAGTTATTATGCAACACTCAAAAGAGTTAATTATCTCCCTTGTTTTTCTAATTGTATTGTATATTGTCCAAGACGTGGGAAACTCATTGTTTAAACAATTTATAATGTTAAGAGAATCCCCTTCAACCCAGACTTTAGTACATCCTTTCTCTTTAGCATAATTAACACCTTGGAGAGCCGTGCAAGCTTCTACAATATGATTAGTTTGATGACCAAAAGGAATAGTTTTGATGCCAATACACACACCATTTTCATTTCTGATAACAATTCCACAACCAGCCACCCCTGGGTTGCCCTTAGAGGCCCCATCGAAATTAACTTTCTGCCAACCCTTAGGAGGACAATCCCATCTAGCATCTTCTCTTTTACCCTTTATAATCTTATTGTTAGGTTTACCACGCAATTTCCAATTTTTAAGCACTGATAGGTCATTCTCTTGTTTTGATTCTGCAACTTCATCCTGCAGCATAACATTCTCTCTTATACCTCTTTTAATCTTGTAGAAGACTTCTTTTTCCTTGGTACTTTTGTCCCTAAAAAGTCTATCATTTCTTTCCCTCCAAACCCCCCAACAAACATGTGGGAGGACAAATTTCCACATTTGAATAATAGTTTTATGCTTAGAGGGATATAACCAAGCCTTAAAAAGACTCTCCAAATTGTTAGGGAAAACCCATTCAATATTAAAGATCTGGAGAAAAAAACCCCAAATTTTTCTGGCATAGGAACAATGAATGAAGATATGCTCAACACTCTCTTCCTCCTGCTTGCACAAATAACATCTATTCACTATGTTCATGCCTTTTTTTCTAAGATTATCAGTAGTTAAAATTTTATTCTGCATCATAATCCAGAAAAAAAACATTGATTTTTGGTATAAGGATTTTATCCCAGACTTTGGCCCAAAAAGGCTCAATAACTTCATCATACTCCATCTGATACAGAGAAGAGACAGTTAATTTTCCATCCGAACTATGTTTCCAAACTAAAGTATCCTCTTCCTCAATCAAGTTTATCGAATTGAGAAAGGAGTTAAGATGTCCCAATCTTTTATCAATAATAGTTAAGTCCTTCCATTGATCCTTGTCCCAATAATCTGCAACATTCCTCCCTAACATAGCTTTACACTGATTCTCATATATACTCCATGCCAGGCAATCTTTCAGGGAAGAATGAAGAAGCCATTTGTCCTCCCAGAAAAGAACCTTTTTTCCATTTCCCACTTTCCACTTGATACCATTTTTATTTCTATACTTGTTTTTCATAAAATTTTTCCAGATGAAGGACCCAATCCCTTCATTGTCCTTATTTAAAAAAACCTCAAAATTAGGCCTTGCCTTATTGTACTTTTTATCCCATATCAAAGTCCATTCTCCTCTTGAATTGTAATATCTCCATATAGGTTTGGTTAGAATATTATCATTCAGATTCTTTATTCTTCTTAATCCAAGACCACCTTTCTTGATCGGACAGCAAACTTTGTCCCATGCAATTAGAGCTATCCTTTCCTTCTTCTCCATCCCAGTCCATAAAATTTTTTTTTGAATTTTTTCAATAGCTTCACTATACTTTCTGGGAATTTTGAATAAAATTAAAGCATAAAGGGGTAGACCTTTAAGAGTAGCTCTGAGGAGTTGAATTTTTCCAGCCTGACTAAGAAGCAACCCTTTCCATCCAGCCAAATTTTTATGAAATTTATCCACAAGGGAACTCCAAAAGGACTCAGGAGGCTCCAAACAGAGAGGGAGGCCCAAATAGTTTCCCGGTATGATCCCTTGATCACAACCTAAAATCCTTAATATTCTCATTTTCCTTCTCTCCGACAAATTGAAAAAAAACACTGAACTCTTCCCCCAGTTAATTAGCTGACCTGAAGCTTTCCCATAGTTATTCAGAGCTTTCTTTATACTGCTAGCATTTTTAACAGAAGCTTCCCCCATAATCACCGAATCATCAACAAACTGTTGGTGAGAGAAAACCATGTTATCTGATGAGGGATTAAGCCCTTTGATGTCTCCATTCCTAACCTCATTTTCCATGTACCTACCAAGGCATTCTGCCATTATTACAAAAAGGACAGGAGACAAGGGGTCTCCTTGTCTTAAACCTTGAGAGGATTTAAAGAACAAAGTTGGAGATCCATTGACCATAACAGAAAATGTGGTCGATGATATAAGTTTGTATATGAGGTCAGTGCACTTACTTTTAAACCCAAAGGCCTCCAAAACTTGCATCATAAATTCCCAATCCACCCGATCATAAGCTTTTGACATATCCAACTTCAAGATAAGGCCCTGCTTTCTAGCCATCACAAGAGAGTGAACATTTTCATGGATAGTAATAATAGAATCGAGAATTTGTCTACCAGGCACAAAACCATTTTGTTGCCATGAAATCAGAGAGGGGAGGATCTCCAAAATCCTAGTATTTAAAACTTTAGAGATAATCTTATAGATCTAATTGCACAAACTAATAGGTCTGAACTGAGCCGTCTTGTCAGCTCCCTCCTTTTTAGGAACAAGGGCAATAAAGGTACCATTCAAATCCTTGAGAATTTTTTTGGACCCAAAACATTCCTTAACTTCTTTGGTAACATCTTTTTCAATAATCCCCCAATAAGACTAAAAAAGAACATTGGGAAGCCATCAGGCCCTGGTGATTTTTCCCCTTCAAAAGAAAAGATAGCTTTTTTAATCTCAGAGCTAGAAGGGATAGCAATGAGCCTTTTGTTTTGATTTTCATCCAGAATCCTAGGAATGTACCTAAGGAACTCCTTTTGTTCATTCTTATCAAGCTCACTGTCTTTTTGAAGTAATTTGAAAATGAAATCTTTAGCCTCAGCTCTGATAGCCTCCTCATCACTAGAAGTATTGCCATTGATGTTGAGTTTAGAGATCCGGTTATACATTCTATGCTTTAGAGTGGTCATAAAAAAATACTTACTATTCCTATCCCCCTCCTTCAGATATATCTTCCTTGATCTTTGCCTCCACAAAGCTTCTTCTTTAGCTATTATTTCATGCATCTCGATCAACTTGCCATTCTCCTGATCTCTAGTAATAAACTTATATCCATCTTTTTGGATACTTTCCTGGATTTCCTTAATCTCTAAGCTAACACTAG
>MU223250.1:435426-450694 GCA_018584345.1 Thuja plicata
AGCATCATTATGAAGTTAAACTTAAAGGGAACACATGGCATTCAAATATGAGGAAACCCGATCCTTGACTGCTGTTGTTGCATTACCATCGGTCATTTGATCTTACCATGGTTCTGATGTGATCACCCTCGGTATTTGAGATGTAATTGTGGTTTTGTAACCACCATCAATGCTGATCCCCAGAAAGTAACTGTGGTTTTATTGGAACTCTGTCGACATGAATGTTTACTTATCGAAGGTGTGAACTGTGGTTTAAAGGCACTTAAAAGTACCGAGGTGGCGGTTATTGAACAAACCCGATGCTTTGTCACTGACATTGCATTCATTACACTTCAGTGGAACTCAAAAAATGTTAAAATGCACTTCATTTTGGGTGTCGGCTTCATTTGTCTTAGGGTTTTTTCATTCTCTGAATGTGGCCACCATGAAGAAATGCTGTCTGTTTGTTGTGAGGTCTTCCATTTGTAAAGGAATACTTGGGGTTCATTGAGATAATGAATGAAGACTCGGTTGATGTAACTGTAGCTTCACTTCATTTGGAGACCGCAGCTTTCAAACATAAGTGAACTCGGGCTCATCTGTAAGTTTGCATTTCTGTCCTCCATTGATATCAGGATTTGATATCGATGTTGTTTGATGTTGTCGTGCCATGAAATGTGGCTCTAAACAATACACTTTTTGATTCTTAGGCACTTGTATCCACCGAGGGTTCTGGGTTTGCAGTTGACATGAAGATTTGAGATTCTATGATTGTCTGTCACACCTTGCATTTGTAACACCACCACAGCCACCTTGGAATGGTTTGAAGCTGTGGCAGAGGTGTCAAATGGGGATAGCCTTTCCCACAACTTCAGACTCATCCCCAGCTGTCTGTGTTAAATGAAACACCACCACTGCTTCGGCTATGAACTGGGAGTCCTCTGCCACAGGTTCAGACTTATCCCCAGTTCACTGTGTAACTTGGGACTCCACCACTGCATAAAAGAACTGGTCTTCGAGCTCGGCCACAGATGTCACTTGGGCTTTCATCGGCACTAAAGGTGTGGGCTTATGACTAAAAGATGTTGTAATGTTTACACTCCGAACTTCATGACACCTTTCAGTCATAAGCTTTATATCTTCAATGCAAGTTGCAGTAAGTTTGAAAGAACTCGAGCTATATGACATCTTTCCGTCATAAGCTTCACATCTTTGATGCCAGTTGCACTTACACTCAATTTTATGAGGAAGAAACACATACTTTTGCAGATAAGTTGTCTTTCACTCTGTCATTTTGCTCATTTAATGATCTTCATCATGTCTTTAAATCTATTCCTCTGTTCTGTTTCTTTGTCTGAATAAAACACAAAATGTGTCATGTCTGATGCAAAAAATGTTTAAGACAGCTGTCTGAAAAACATATAAATGTTGCAAACACCTTATCGGGTTCTTGAATAAAACAGTGTTTTCTCATTTCTATGAAACACCAAACATAGCAGATGCATGACTCTGACTGAGATTAACCCGATATGATGACCAAAAAAAGATGTCATTCTGCCTGCTTATCTGATGAACTCTCTGCATGTGTTAAAGCTGTAGAAAATGTTTGATGTCGACTGTCTGAAAAACACATAAAAATTAGAAATATGCTTGCGGGTTTTTATAGAACAATGCTTTTCTTCCATTTCTTTGAGACACCACACATAATAGATGCATGACTGTGTAGCCCGATATGATGACCCAAAAAAGATGTCATACTAAAAAAAAATAAAAATGTCATACTATCATGTCAACTGTAGCTATGTGTGATGAACTCTCTGCATGGAACTATGTGAATGCTCGATGTCAACTGTCCTGCTTCTGTCTAAATGATGACTACAACTATGTTTGATGAACTCTCTGCATCTTCATTCTGTCTTCTTGTTCATTCAAGGTTTCTGCATCTGCACTCTGTTTTAATGTTTTGAAATAAAACATCTCTGCTATACACCAGATATGAATAGCAATAAACAAAACCATAAAACATGGAAAATATAGAGATCAAAGAGCATGCTTCTGTCAAGCTATCTATCTGACTGTATTTAGAAACACACATAGATAGTATCAGATGCTATTCCGAAGCACTCTTATGATATCACATGCATAAACTTAAATCATGTTTTATGATTTAGAGCAATAAAATTAGAAAACCCACAGGGTTTGAGCACGGGCTCGTGAATCCCATGGACTTCTAACGTGAAACCCTAATATGTAATTAATGAATTACATGAAAACTTGCTCAATTTTATAAGCATGAATGCTTACCATTCTATTCAAAATTCCAATATGAGAATGTGAAATGTAAACCTATAGCAGCATTTTTTCAAATTTGGGAATATTGCATAATAGTGAAGTCACATACTTTGTCCCAGTCTTTTCTCTCTGATTTCTTCATGTGTCTGAACAGTAACTCCTTTCAATCAGTAATCAGTCCTCTGCATAAAATAGTGAAGTTTGAGCACGGGCTCGTGACATCCACTCTTTGCTTTTGATTCCTGCATTCAGTTATGCATGTTTGTTCATTTGCACACACACAATCATTCAATTTGTTGGGTTATCAAATGACATGCATCAGTCAGTGTTTGTGGGTGAATTCCATCATACATTCATTCATGAATACTGATTGACTTATGTGATTGGATGGACTAACAAATTGAATCTGAAACCTGAGAAAAATTTCTTCAATGAAGCTTATCAAACCTGATCAAAATTGAAAACATACACTATAATAGATGTTAGAAGTGAAATGTTTCATGTTTAAAAACACGTCCCTTTAACACTATCTTATAGTGAGTGCTGATTTATGTTTTCTTGTTACATTTATTAGTTCAGATTGCTATGCGGATACAAGTAGATAGATGATGTATTTAATTTTCCTTTGCATTGCTTAGATCCATCAGGATCTAACCCTCTTCCTTTTTCCTCTTTTATACAGATTTTTTCCCTAAGGACCTGAATGCTGATGGAGACTCGGGAGACCTAGAATGAAGATGGGGACCTGACAAAGCTACCAGCAGATACAAAAATACGGCAATGCATGGGACCCTTATTCCATACCTCAGTTGTTTACTTTCATTTGCAATGTAATATATGCTTATTGAAACATGAAATATGAATCAAAGGACATTTGTACTACATTCTTATGAATGCACACTATAATGATCAATGATGAATTTTGAATATGTAATGGTTTGATCAATACTTAGAGTACATGAACATCTGATAATAAATGTAGCAAGTGAATTTAAATCATCAAAAACTGTAAGATAGTTTTAATTGGGTAGCATAAACATGCAAATTTATGTTTTAGTGCCTATTTGTTGTATGATTGGATTTTGGATAACAGTATCTATCTCCCCTCTTTGGGGTCACTTCTAAATTTTCTAGGCTGCCTCTCAGCTCCATTTCACATTCTTTCTTATTCACCTCATTCTTCTCAGTTTTACTTTTGGTTTCAACCTGGATATTTCCTTCTTTGTGATAATCATTTTGCTCCTCCTCAGGCTCTTCCCCTACTTCATCTCCCTTTGAATCATCTTCCTTGAACTCCCTTTCTTCTATTTGGACTTCATTTTCTTTTGTTTCACCTTGTTCCATTTGGATTTCATTTTCTTTTTCATTCATAACTTCTTTTCCCCATTCCTCAGGATCCTCTATTTCTGAGCCTATCATTGGCTTTGTACATTTCATCTTCACACTAGTTTCCTATTCCTCTTTCTCTTTTCGCTGTCCTTCCCTGGCTTTGCTGCTGACTTCTTTAGTTTTTCTCCCTACTGGAATCCATTTCTGAGTTTTTTTCTGGATTACTTTCTCTGGACATTTCTTTGCCCAGTGACCCGCCTTTTTGCAATGGAAACATGCAAAGGGTATAGTTTCATATTCTATAGCTTGTTCCCACATGCCCAACTTAGATTTCAGACTTATTTTTTCTGGCATATCATTATCCTGCATTATCCAAACATAGATACGAGCATAGGTTAGCCTACATCTCGCCGCTGTCACATTGTCTATCGACAAAAGTTCTCCAAATGAACTAGCTATCCCAACAAATATATCTTCCAGCCAATATTCAAGAGGCAGTCCGTGTAGCTTTATCCATATAGGAACCTGTCGAACGGTGTCCTCCTCAAAGACAAGATTCAGACTCCATTTTTGAAGAATAAGAATATTTTTCCCAATCAACCATGGCCCGCTGCATAGAATATTCATTCTATCTTCTTCACAAGAGAAGAAGAACAACATACATCCCTTAGCCATCGCTACCACCTCTACCTGTCCTTTCAAAGCCCATTTCTGGGACACAAAAGCCCTAACCACTTCGATGTTAGGTCTAACTCCTAAAAATCTACCAAGCAGAAAATTTTTCATCCTTGCTATAGAAAAATCAATGGTTTGGTCTGGGATTTTAATAGCAAAGCTTCCTTGAGAAGGTATTGAAACGTTCTTCACCGGAGGTAAAGAAGATTTACCTGTTGGTTTGATGCCAAAAAGGGATGCCCATTTCCTCGGTTGCCCCAGCCCAACTCCCAATCTGGGACCCCCTCCCGGGTCCTCTGGCAACTGTCCCGCAACCGGATCCAATCCTGTGATCTCGATGTCCTTTCCATCATCCCGCTTGCTGAGCTCAGAGGATCCTGCCTCCTCCTGAATACTCCCGCCCAAATTCAAAGTTGAATCTGGACACTCCTGCTCCCTCTCCCTCTCCCGCTCCATCTATTGAGACAGATTGGAATACCAAGGGAAAATAATAAAGGAATTCCTATGTTACATTTGATGGATGTGGCAGTACTTTATCTTTTTCACCTTATATTTTACCACCAAATCGGGCATTGCGATGGTGTGAAATGTTGTTAAAAAAATATATTTTGAGCTTCTCTTTGTTTCGAGACTAGTTTAACATTCTCTACTTAACAAGGCCAACCACGTGAAGATGGAAGCTCATCTGGCCCCTCCTAGGAGTCTCTTATGACCCTTTACGACACTTTAAGATCTCTAAGATGTATTCTTAGGGATCATAAAGGGTCATAAAGGGTCATAAGGGATCCTAGGACACAATAGCTAAGAAACATAAATGTAGGCATCATGGTCACAATTTTTTGGAGACACAACATAATTCAGTGGTATACCACTAAATTATGTTGTGTCTCCAATAAATTGTGACCATGATGCCTACATTTACCACTGAATTATGTTGTGTCTCCAAAAAATTGTGACCATGATGCCTACATTTATGTTTCTCAGCTGTTGTGATATCTATATTTATGTTTCCCAGCTATCGTGTGTATGTGCATGTTCTTTATGTGTTTGGCTTTTCTCCCTCGCATCCAAAATAAAATTTTTCCATTCTGAATCGAGAATGCACATGTAGCTATGTAGAATATAATTACTGCCTAGAAATAAGTTAAAAATAAGAGTAACTATAATAATTTTATTATTACAACATCGAGACATAAACATCAGTCATTATCAAATAAGTTGCATATTAAATGATAAAGAAAGGTTATTTTCTTAATCATGTCACTAATTTGTGCATGTCTAAATATTGGTGTCTTTCAAGTGATTTGATTCTAGTCATGCCCACTATTAGAAATGAGAACAGTCTTAATTAGTGAGGTTGTTTAAGCATATAGATATTAAATACACTCTTTTAGAATGAAATTTCTCTTAACAAAAGATCAAAGATATAAGCAAGATATATAAAACAAGGTTAATAAGAGTAGTTAGATATTCATGTTAAAACCAAAAATGCCATTAATATGAAATCCTAAGAATATTAGTGGATAAAGTGCAGATTTTGACCCAAAACAATCATTAAAACATGCCAAACATCTGGCATTATTGTACATTTCATTCATGTCATTGATATTCTTCTTCATCCATCTCATCATCGGGATCATCTTCGTCGATGACATCATCACCACCACTATTGTCATCATTATTGTCATCATCAACGTCATCATCATCATCATCAGCATCCTCCTCAACATCATCATGATTAATAGCAGCATCATCATCGTCGTCTTCTTCATATTCCTCTTCGACTAACTCTTGATCGTGATCATCATCTACATCATTGTCCACTTCTTCCTCTTCCTCGGTATCTTCTTCTTCCATCACATTATACTTTATCAACCTTCCTCTTGGATCATGTCTAACAACAAATGACCAACCCGGTTTATGTGGAACCTCCGAGTAAAATACCCGCTCACATTGGCTTGGAAGAACATAGGGCTCTTCCCCAACTGGCTCAAACAAACTTATATTAATCATTGGAAATCCACTGTCATGTTCAATAACAGTTCTATCAAGATCATTTTGATTGAGGCATAGTCTATACCATTTCACGACGAAGAGAACTAATTTGAAGGAATTAAAGTCACAATCTAGTATATCAACCAAAATACCATAGTATGAATTTTGTGACTCTAGAGGATGTAAGTCATTTCTAGATGAAATATTGGTCACCTAGAAGACTACACTTATCCCAGAATTATAAGTTCTCTTTGTGTCATCCAAATTTTTGATGAAAAATTTATAACCATTGTAGAAGACAACCTTGTGGTATTTGACCTACAATAATGTAAAACATGTATAAATTATTACATCACGAGTTGAAAAATATACGGTTGATTAACAAATTTATAAGTACCTGGCGATCTCTTAAACCATATGCTAAATCTATTTCCTTTTGTGTAACATTGGGATCTCCATTACGATGAGCTTGTATAGCTAATGAAGACATAAATTCCCATTTTAATCTATAACCATAATGTTGACATCGTTCAATCCAGACCATCATCCAATCTTGATTGTTTGCAATAAACAAATGTATTACATCCCACTCTTTAGCCACTGTACAAAAGTAAATAGATGATCAGTTACAATAGATTTATTTTCAAGATTAAGAATTAATTAACTATAATAACATCTCATAATTTATTACCTTTTAGTTTCCTAAATTTACCATTGCCCACTAAGTACTCCCCTTTGAATTTTTTAATGGAGTCAAGATCTGAAATGCAATCTATATAGGATTTTGCTGCAAGATTAGGAAGATATTGAGTAATGTACACGATCATCTTGTATACCATATATCCTTCAACCATAGAACCCTCGAGACGTTCTCTTTGTCATACCAAACCCTTCAAAAATTTCAAGTGTCTCTCAACAATCCACATGTTAATCTCTAAGATATATTGATGATTAGTGCCCAACACTTAGTCATTTCATTAGGCAGTTTTAGTTGGCTATCACTGTGGCCGAGCTAAAACTATGCAAGGCTGAGCAATATTGTCAAGCATTTTTCAGTATGCCTAGTTACATTGCCGAGTCGAGTAGAGACAGAGATGTTAAGTGCTAAGCGACAGACAGTCAAGTGCTGAGCATAATAGTTTTTTGTATACTTGTCAGGAATGATACAAACTTAAAGGATAAGTGATCCCGTCGACTTGTATCAACTTTTTGGGCCGACTTTGTGTGCATTTAATATTCTCATACGGAGTTAATTATGCATTTAATTTTTTTCTCCTATGCATGACTCATTGTAAGCATTAATTGTTTTACCATCAAGGCATGGATATCAGATCTTGATCTCACTATCAGATCTATATAGATATATTAGATTGCTTTGAAACCCTATTTTGTGTGTATGTGCAAGAGGTAGAAGAGTAATTATTAAATTTGCACAAAGGGTTATTTTGTTTAGAAGAAGAGATCAAGAAGAGCATAACACAGTGAACAACAGAGTAAAGGTATATCAGATTACAAGATCAGAATAGATACTAAAAAGAGGAGATCCGTCATCAGCATTAGAGTGCATATCGAAGGATCAATACTTGAGACTTTCTAATCATTGTATCAGGTGAAAATCTCTTAACAAAGTGGTTTTAGCTGGCCTTTATTTATCTCTTAACAAACTGCTTACTTCATTGTAAGTTCAAATCCTTTAACAAGGTAGATTGTAATGATCTGAAACTTTTAATAGAGCAGACCTTTAACAGGGTAGATTACATTTTGTAATCAAACAGTGTAACCTTAATAGGTACACTTTATTACTGCAGTAGTGGAGACTTTTGTGGGTGTCATCCCCACCCCAGTTTTACATATTTGGGTTTTTGGGTTACCAAGTTATTGTGTTATGTGTTACTTATTTCATGGTGTGGATCCTATCTGAGATTAGATTAGATTCATTTATGTATGAATGTGTTATTAGTTTGTTTTAAGTGTTTATATTTGAAGATCTGATTCATCCCCCCCTCTCAGTATCTTGATTTCCCATTATTGTATTTCCAACAATTGGTATCAAAGCTAGAGTTCTCTTAAAGGTTATAATCAGATTGAGAATACATATCTTGAAATGGAGATCTATAAGATGGGTAAAGTCATTGAGAATCAAAAGATTGATGTTCAGCTAGCACTCCAATAGCTTGAGTTAGCAAGACAAGAATTAAAGAAGTCCTTGGCTACAAGGAAAGATTTGGACAAACAAATGAATGACACTCATTATCAGGAAGAGGACACTACAACTCTATTTCACAATGGAGATTCTACTAAGAGTGACGCAACAATAGCAGATCTACTGGAAAAGAACAGTGCACTATGTGAAGAAGTCAAAAATCTGAAAAAGGAACAAGAAGGCCAATCAATAAGAATGTGTTAAGTTGTTTAACAGAGAAAGAAAGCCGAAGATGAAAAGGCTATGGCAGAAGAAGACAAGAGAATGCTAACTACCAGACTTGATGAAAGAACACATGATGTAGAAACCATGACAGTTAATCAAGTGGACATGGCAAATCAACTACTACTTGTGAATCAGGAGATCAACAGGAAAGACTTGGAGATTGTTAATCTGAGATGTAAGAACAGTCAATTGAAAGATGAATTGAGATATGAGAAAGAAATTAATAACAGATTAAATGATCCAAGTGCAACTATGAGCTACTTTGAACAACTGGTGGAAGCATCGGGAAGACCTAAAGACTCTTCTGGATTAGGTCACACTGAACAACATACAACCATTGAAGATGGAGAATCATCTAAGAAAGGTGAAAGAAAGAATGTAAAGCCAAGAAACAAGAAACCTATTTGTCACCACTGTAGAAAACTAGGTCATACAACAAACATTTGCCAAAGCAAGAATGGTAAGTCCAATCCTAAAACTAAATTTAATGGTTATTGCTTTAACTATAATAAGTTTGGACACCAAGCACGTGAATGTAAGGGAAAGGAAATAAAAACACCTAGACCTAATGGTAATTGCTATAATTGTCACAAATTTGGTCATAGAGAACAAGATTGCAGATCTAAAGGTAAAAAGCAATGGACATCAAAGGTACAAGAGAAATCACTAAGAAAAGGCAATCATTAAAATTGGGATTACAATACGTGGCATAGTTTTCATTACTGTGGTGAGTATGGACATGTTCTAGAAAATTGCATAAGGACACATTTCATAGGTAAGTCCAAAAGTTGGATGAATGGAAGCTTAGTTTGTCACAGTTGTTTGAAAATTGGTCATACAAGGAAAGATTGCAAGACTAGAGTACCAGCTCCTACTGTTGAGAAAATTAGTACTGTTGAGAAAATTAGGGACCAGATGAACAAGACATGGGTTAAGAAGTCTGAACCATGCAGCAGTGAGGGTAGTGAAGCCGAGGTCACCCAATCCAATGGATCAGGTGATCACATCATCTCCAACTAAGAGAAAGATACGTAAGGAACTGTATTTAAAAATTCTTATCTTACATCAGTTCCTAATATGCAATGTACAAAAGTCCATATTTGCATATGCTAAGATGCACCAGGACATATTTTTGAAGACAAAATGCCAAGATGAGAAAACTGCACTATAGGTGTTGAGCACTATTCATGGACACTAAAGCTGAGTTCTTTAGTGAGTGTCGAGTTTTGTTGGTCGAGAAAATTTTTGGGAAGGCCGAGTGGGATGCAAGTTGTGTTAAGGTAGAGGACAACAGGCTTGCACTACTCAATGGGTAGAACATTCAATGCTCACCTACTCTTACCCTTTCATAGCTTAAAAGGGATGAACAGTTGACACTTCATTTTTACCTTGTGATTTTACTATTTACAGAGTGATTGAAGCGATTTACAAAATTGATCTTAACAGGGCTAAGAATGAAGATTTCATGAATGTGCGAATGGAAATCTTGAAGTGAACAGTGAATAGAGAACAGTGCAAAACATCACTTGCCGAGGTATTCTATTTTCCATCCCTTAAACCCTAAATTTTAGAATTAAGGCTGCAAGTTTTTCCACACCAGCCAAGAACATGGAGGTAGAACAAGAAAAAATTTAGTTGATTCAGAGTGATGAATGTGAACCTCTCAATTTTTGAGCCATTTTGGAAAGTGTGATACAGAGTGATTTGATAGGAGCCCTCTCATCCATTCCTCCCAAGGTACTTATGATTCATGATTTTTGATCATGCTATGTGGTTAAAATTGGAGAAGTAGGAGAAAATGAATTGAGGAAATCCTATAGTAAACTGTGTGATAACAGAGTTCTGAAGGAAGAATTCAAACACTTAGCCAAAAAAGGGTTAACTTGTGCCCTAGATTTTCCCCAAGGTTTTAAAGATGAATGGATAAAAGTTATCCTTAGCCAAGTTCATGACATGAGCATGTGGCTAGACAATGGACCAGTCAAGATAACCAAGAGTATGATTCATCAAGTGACTAGATATCCTATAGTGAATGGAAAGTAAACCATGAGGGATAACAACAAAGAGGAAATTACATTGAAAAGTGGAGCAGTATGGAATAACAAAGGTATGACTATCTCTACAATTACTGATCTAGAACTTGATTTTGGAGTAAGGGTAATTGCACACAAGTTCTATCAGTCCAACAGATTAGACAGTGTTCCCTATACAGTAGTTGATCAAGCATGGAAAATTGTGAATAAGAACCACACATATGATCTTGTCGAGCTACAACAGACACAATTAGCCAAAAACCTTGCATCAATCAGAAAGGCTAAGAGTTCATCATGTATGTTTGGTTCTTTACTAGTTTGTAAATTCTTCTACATTCTGGATACATTTCCTACTCTAGGAAATATTGTTTGGAAAAAGGATAGGGCCCATTACAGTTCAGATCAGTGAATCTATAAAGAAACTAGGGAGCAATTTCAATAGAATTATGGATAGCTATTTTGTAGAATTCAAGAAGAGAATGAGATTAAGGACTGGGATTCCTAAGTCACTAGTGGAGTAACACTATGAGGAAATATGTTTTCTAGTTGACACAAATAACACTTATATCAAGGCAATAACTCCTAGAATAACATGTTTGGAGCCATTTCCATATGAGATTAATGTCGATGAAGCATCAGCCGCCATCATTGCACTCCTTGCCGAGGCAATTGACACCACAGTAGAGAGATTTGGAAACTATAATGAAGCTAAGGCTAAGATCTCTAGAAGTTTGAATGAAGGAACTATGGATAGAAAAAGATAGAAGATAGTGAAAAATCTGAAGAAAATGGTTGGCTTGGGTAGTGATGAAGAACCTGAGGATGTACTTCTAGGTCTTTCCAATGGACAAGGTAAGGATATTTCTACTGAGGAGGAAGTCAGTGCATCAGAAGAAATTACACAGAAGGCTAAGGGAAAGAAGCCATCAATTGTTATTGTAACCAAGCCTAGCCGAGCAAAACCTAATGTTACACCTCCTGTAACTAATTGTTTAAGGACAAGAGCATCTATTGTTACTTCCCTAGTATAAGTGCAAACAAAAGTATATGGAAAGAGAAAATTTGCAGAAAGTACTTCTGGTAAGGAAGCAAAGGTTGCTCCTAAGGCTGAGCCGAGTAAGCCAATAAAGAGACCAAGAAGGAAATTAAACTTGAAAATAGATAGCGATGAGGAGAAGATAGAAATTGATATACCTAGCAACATACATATAGCTTAGTTCAAGAAACCATCAAGCATTGATGAGGTATGTGATACTTTAAGGAATTCAGCAGGGTTAGAAACATTCAAGTTCATCAAATATGACAAGTTGAAAACAACAGATAGGCACAAAGTTTAGGAAGCACTCTTGGACATGATGAGCACCTTTAAATTAACTCCTATAGAGATAGGAAATCATGTTCCTGATGAACTATATGAATTTTTGTCAAGCAAATGGGAATTTGCACTTGCCACTAAGAGACAGATCTGAGAAGGAACATTAGCCAAAATAATTCCTGACTTAACCTCTAAACAAAAAACCAAATTTATTGAGGAATACAAGAATAGGTTTGTTCCCAAACTTAGAGGATATGCTATTTTGGAGAATGATATAGAAGGTTTAGTACAACAGAGTACAAGGATCTAGAAAGAGATTTTTGGACTGATTTTTACAAAAGACAAGAAATCTGGTGAAGGGAAATTTGAGCCAAAAGCACAAGAAGTTGAAGAAAAGACTACCCCTAAACCACAGAGAGTCTTAGATCAAATTGCCACTGAATAGGACAAGACCAAGGATGCATTAGATGCAACAAACTCTGTTGATTTGACTACAAACAGTCCTATGTATTATATAGTTGATGATCCAAGCAATTTGAATGCCGAGGAACAACAAATGTCGAGTGGAAAAGACACTGATTCGCCTATTAAGGCAGCAAATATAGAAGAAGGGAAGACCACAACATCTGAGGACATATTTGAAGTTGTTAGTGATCAGAAAGGTGAAGGACAAAAACAAACAACTGAACAATAGGTAACTTCACAAGATCCACCTATTTTAGAGGTTTTGAAGATAGTTTTAGATAGTGGAGTTGCAACAATAGATGTTGTTGATACGCCTAAAGAAGAAGAGGCTGCACAAGTGTTGGTTGAGTTACCACACTCTGCATCATCCACTCCCATAGGTCCTAAAAATGGTGGTATGCCAAATCCATAGACTATATTGACATAATTGAAGGAGGCATTGGATACTGAAAATGTCAAAGGGAAAGACATTATGCTGCCAAGCATAAATTCTCTGTAAATGAAGAAGAAGAAGATCTTGAAGAAGAAGTCATAGATTTTAGAAGTAACACTAGATGATGTTATTCTGATTCCACAATGGGATCCCAATGAGTTATCTTGTGAGAAAATTGGGACTCTTCAAGAGTTACTTAAAAGGAAGAAGAGATAGGAAGAGATGAAGATAGAACACAAGCAAAAGCAGGTGTTGCATGACATCAAAGACATATTTACAAAAGATTTTGACTTAGAGGATGAAATGCCTCAAGCTCCAATCATAGATCAACTCATCACCATTGTACAAAAAGTAACAAATGAGGACATAGACAGCAATGAGAAGCTTCTACAATGGTCCAAGAGAAGATTTGAGAGCAAAGTTCTAGAGAAGATCTCAGAAGAGATAGCAACAAAATAGGTTTAAATTTCTATTCTTGTAGAAACCTTAGAGAAAGTTACAGCCAATGTTTATTCTTTGTATAAGAAATTATGTGATGTTGATTTTTTCACAAAGGATAATTTACGACTTGTTGAGAAGCTACAGTTAGATTTGAGATCAACTAGTAATACTTTAGGTAAAGATACTACCTCCAGTTCTTTACATTTCAATAAGTTGATAAATGCACAAAGGAGAATAGCCGAGCTTATGGCTTAAAATGGTTGCATAAGGATGAAGTTGATAACTATTTAGACAAGCTTATTGCCTCATTTGGAGGTAATACAAAAGGGAATCTAAAAAGAAAAGGAATTATCACAAAGCAGTGCAAATCTATCGACTATAGAGAGTTTAGTGAATCTAGTTGCCGAGCTAGAAATCAAACTGGAAGTTATGAAGGTTGTAAAGGAAAGCTAGGATACAAAATTTGAATCCACCCTACAGCTTCATAAATAGTTTTTAAATAAGTATAACTTAACCCCACCAGCAATCAGTGACAAAAACAAGGGGGTAGTTAGTAAGGAAGTTAGTACTACTGAAGGAGGAAGCTGGTACAAAAGTTAGTAAGGAGATATGAAAGGATACATCAGTATAGAAAAGGTACACTTGTATATAATTTTTGAAGGCATTTTAAAATTTTTGTTTAAGTATATTCCTAGGCGGAGTACTTAGCATACTTAGGCAATATTTTGATAAAATGTACAGAAGTAATGATAAGTGTTTTTGCCACTAATATCAAAGGGGAGATTGTTAATCTCTAAGATATATTGATGATTAGTTCCCAACACTTAGTCATTTCATTAGGTAGTTTTAGTTGGCTATCATTGTGGCCGAGCTAAAACTATGCAAGGCCGAGCAATATTGTCAAGCAGTTTTCAGTATGCCTAGTTACATTTCCGAGCCAAGTTACATTACCGAGCCGAGTAGAGACAGAGATGTTAAGTGCTGAGTGACAGACAATCAAGTGCCGAGCAGAATAGTTTTTTGTATACTTGTCAGGAATGATACAAACTTAAAGGATAAGTGATTCGACCGACTTGTATAAACTTTTTGGGCTGACATTGTGTGCATTTAATATTCTCATATGAAGTTAATTATGCATTTAATTATTTTATCCTATGCATGACTCATTGTAAGCATTAATTGTTTTACCATCAAGGCATGGATATCAGATCTTGATTGTTGATCTTGATCTTGATCTCACTGTCAGATCTGTATAGATATATTAGATTGCTTCAAAACCCTATTTTGTGTGTATGTGCAAGAGGCAGAAGAGTAACTATTAAAGTTGCATAGAGGGTTATTTTGTTCAGAAGTAGAGATCAAGTAGAGCATAACACAGTGAATAGCAGAGTAAAGGTATATCAGATTACAAGATCAGAAGAGATACTAAAAAGAGGAGATTCATCATCAGCATCAGAGTGCATATCAAAGGATCAATACTTGAGACTTTCTAATCATTGTATTAGGTGAAAATCTCTTAACAGAGTGGTTTTAGATGTAACCACCTGAATTCGGTCTGTCACAACTATAGACCCTATTTCCCCTAAGTGTGATCATACCCTCGAGTTATGTCCAAATGACCCTGTTACTGCTTGGCATAATTCTTTTAAATTTAATGTCCTAGGTGATTTTTTATCACTGATTTATATTATCTATTGTAGCCATACAATTCAAATCAATATCGACCAATCAGATCAAATCAAAATCAAACATGGCTATAGTATTTAATTATAAAGGAATTAAATAAATCTCTAAATCAAATAATCACTTGCATTTCAACCCATTCCCCTAGCCTATTAATTTAATTAAAATGGCTATAGTCCCCTAATTATTAAAAAGCAATT
>MU223250.1:454289-493339 GCA_018584345.1 Thuja plicata
ATACCAATTGTTGGAATTATATTGTGAATGATGTACTGAGAGGGGAGGGGTGAATCAGTACCTCTAAAACTTTTCTTGGTTAGCCCATTAACCCTTAGTAGTTAGTTTGTAAATTATCTTATCTAACTGTTCATCTTTCTTTATGTATATGTAATCATAACATAAGTTTTTTCATATGTAACCATACAAGAAACATTCATGAAAATAGATAACACGTGACACAAGATATGATATTGCAGAAAACTCCTGTTAGGAAGTAAAAACTGCGTTGGGGATTGTTACCCACAAGACTTCACTATTTGTAGATAAGAAGGGGCCGGTAAAGGTTTACAATTGGTCACTTCTTATGGCCTACCCTGTTAGGAGTATTACAGTGGAGACCTATTAAGATCTACTTTGTTTGAAGCTTTAGCAACACTGTTAAGTGTGCACTCTGTTAAGAGATTTGTAAAGAACTGTTAAGTCCACCTTCTACAAAAGGATTTTAGATGTGATGCACTTGTTAGAATGCAACTATATAAATGTTTGATCTGATGATGTATGAAATTTCTAATTGCTGATAACAGATCCAATAAAGCTTCCTATGTATAAGTAATCATCTTTTCATTATTGAATAATACCTTTGTCTGCACGTTGGTAGCCTCTGTGTGTTCTTGATAACTAGATATAATATTTTTCTGAACTTTGCATGAATTTTGCCTTCTGCTGCTTAGATTCTCTTCGTGGCTATCAACAACAATGAATCCATAATTCACAATTGATTGAACATCTATTTATATTAGAGTTTAGCTCTATTCTTGATTCACGCTTCGCATGTTAACTCTAGATCCAAGGTTTACAACTTGACCTTGATCTTTAGTTAGATATGTTTTAGATCCGTTAGGATGCTTTAAAACATTTACATTATGCTTTCTTGACCCTCAAGTAATGATTTCTTACTGAATATCAAAATATCATGCAAGTATACAATCAAACATTTATTCAAGAATTTGTTTAAAATATCATTCACTAACTTTATAAATGTACTTGGTGTATTAGTTAAAACAAAAGGCATAACCAACCACTCATACAAACCTTCCTTTGTCTTGAAAGCAACCTTCCACTCATCACCTTCTCTGGTTCTGATATGATGATATCCACTCTTCAAATCAATTTTGGTAAAACACCTTGCTCCACTCAAACAAACCATTATATCATCCATTCTCAGTATAGGAAACCTATACTTCACTATGATATTATTGATTGCTCTTGAATCAGTGCACATTCACCATTATCCATTCTTCTTATGTGCCAATACAACTGGTACTACACATGGACTTAGAATTTCTCTAATCAAACCCCCATTCAACAATTCATGAACTTGTCGGTTAAGCTTTTCATTATCGGTCGGTGTTAATCAATGTGGTGCTTTGTTCACTCACCATTAATGTATGCTTATCATTGAACGATGAGATCAGTTAGGGTTTTAGATGCTTCATCCTTTCCAATTGCAACTTTGTGACCATTTCCTGAGATGCTAGATTCTCCGAGCGTCGACTAACAACAATGACCTTCCAAACTTTGTCTGCAACTCTACATCTGGTCTTTAACAAACTTTTTCTGATAGGATCTCTCTTATGTTTCTCACTCCATAATATCCTTCTGATCATTAGATTACTTTCCTTCTTAGGTTCATTAGGTGACTCCTCCTGCACCAAAGCATTTCTGCTGCTACTGAATTTATGTCTTACATGTGTACACTCAAAAGATCGATGTCCTTCACCAAAATTGTTTTACGGGGGGCTTGGGAAAATAATGGTTGGGTTCAGAAAAGGTAAGGGAAACATTTGTTAAAGATCCTTATTGCCTATGCATCTAGTGCATGTGAAACCTCCAACGCACCTATTTGTAGTTTGACAAGGATGTCTATTTACCCTGCCCTCACCAGATTTGAACTTTTGCCTTCGAGATGGAAACAGAAGGAAGTACACTTAGTGCAGAGATCTGTTACTGGAACTCTGGACAGCAACCACTCCGTGTTTTGTTTTCTTGTTTAACTAGCTGGCTTCATTACCACGGTTTTGGGATCTCAATGAAATGAATGAATTAGTTGTCTTAGTTATGCATGTTTATATTCAATGGAATTTCAAGTCAAATCAGTGTGTAATATGTTCAATATTTATTGGAAATTACTTGAGCCTTCCTTTGAGAATTTGGATATTTGTTTCCTTATATTACTATGAATATTTAAATTCAGAATCTTATTTTCAAGTTTAAAGTTTGCATCTTTACATTCCTTCAACATTAGAATCTTATTTTCAAGTTTAGTGTAATCTTCTGGCTTGCTTTGATATTCATCTTCACTCTTTTACTTGTTTCAATTCCTTGGTCGATGAGGAAAATTCATCTTTAAGCTTAGTGCATTATTTGGGTTTTATTTGCACGTTTGTCTGAAGATTGTCTGCTGTCTTATTTCTTTCTTCAGTTTCCATATACAATTGCATAATGAATTCATCTACTTTCTTACATATTTCCTCATATTCAAATCCCACATCTACCTCAGTTATTCGACTGTTTCTTCCGGAACCATGCTTTCATATCTATTGATGTACAATGTTTAGGGGCAGAGGCAAACATGATCCCCCAACAGTTTAGAATGTGAAGTTATTTTTAGTTGTTTTGCATTAGTGTGTTTGTGTGGGCTATTGGGGGCACATAATCAGAAGGCTAATGCTGCGTTCTAGTTGGTTTGATTCACAATGAACCTATTTTGTTGTAATTTCAACATCGTTGTTTGTGTTTGTCTCGGGTCGACTGAGTGGAGTATCTTAAAAGAATTATGATCTTTTGGTCCATATATGCTTTAGAAGAAGAGTTAGGAAATTGTTTTGGTCTATTGTTGAAGGCTTTCTTTGACGTTTTGAGGACCCCTTTGACTCTCGGGGTGGGCTGATTTGAGCGCAAGCACTAATGGTGGCCACCCTTTGTAAATCGTGATGCTTTTTTTCAATGTTGCCGCTTGGTTTTACCTCCAGGATTTCATTGGTGTAGCTGCTTTTACTTAATGTTCCAAGCACTCGGTAAACTTTAAAACTGAGTAAAAAATTAAACTTAGTGTTCTAACCAGTCAATAAACTTTTAAATTGAGTTAAATATTAAATAAAGAACTAGAAAATCAAATTTCGTAAAAGTACATTCCTCGTATGCTCAATTAAAATGGCGAGTTAAAAGGTTTTGATGAATGGAGGAGTGAATTTGATACATTAGTGCTAAAAGAGGAATTCTTCCTTACTGAAGATAATGCTTTGAATATGGATAAGTACAATAAGGGCCTGGATGATGTGTTTAAAGTGGAGACAAATTTTGCCAAGTTTGTGGCAGACACAAGGCCTATAACTGATGCTAAGTTGGACAGGCAAATGAAACAGTTATAGGGAATGATTAATTTTGAATGGACAATAGAGGAAGAGGTTGAACAATGGGATAAGAGCACAAAGTCAAAGAAGAAAAGGAAGGAAACCAGTGACTTGGAAGCACTAGAAGAAGAGTGAAAGACACTTAGCACCTGATCCATGAGCACACGAGGGGTCATTGTTACAAAGAATATTGTATGTTAGATGTGAAGGAGGTCGGTATTCTCATAACAACTTTCAAAAGTTACCTTGAATATCTGTAGACAAAGGTGCCAACTGTCAAGCTTTAAAGTGGTTACAAAGAGCTTCACAAATCTTTCTTTCCTCTAATAGCAAATCAAATTGTAACTATTTTTTGTCTTTAGGTATCTTTTTGTCTTTTGCTAGCAATCTGAAGCTTGTTGCATCCTGATTCTTTGAGGATTCGAAGGTGGCTATTGAATTCCTGAGATTCAAATGAACAACTATATCATGGACTCCAAAAAATATTTTACATTGCAATCGACATACTATAGTAATAAGATAAGAAATAATGTAAGGCTTCCATACTCGAATCAACATACCACTAGATTAATTGAAATGAATTATGTCAATACAATTTCTTTTTGAAAAATTGGAACAATTATTTTCCAAAACAAACCATGAATTAACTTATTTTTTCTGACTACTGAAGCTTCTAATACATAACCATGAGAGAAACCACAAATCACAGAAGGTTTGTTGCATATCTCCATCTTTTTCATACCTCTTACCCAAGAAAAATGTACCACCACTAGTACTCTTTCTTTCATCCATGTTACGTGCCCAATCAACATCAGTAAAAGCTGCAAGGGTTAAGTCATCATCTTTAGAATACCATAGGCCTTAATTAACTGTTCCTTTCAAAAATCTAAATATTCTTTTAACATTAGCAACATGAGATTCCTTAGGATCTGCTTGAAATCTTGCAATAATAATTACAACATAATAGTATTAGGTATTGTCTATGTCAAATAAAGTAATGCACCAATCATAGATTTTTATCTAGTCTGATTCGCCTTCTTTGAGTCACCATTCTTTGTCAACTTACATCCGGTGACCATATTAGTACAAACTGATTATGAATCTTCCATACCAAATTTCTTAAATAGCTCTTTCATATACTTGGATTGGGATATATAGATTCCATTATCTTATTGTGGGATATATAGATTCCATTATCTTTCACACACTTTAGATACATATTCTGTTTTTTTTTTTTACTAGTCATAGAATTTGGAAAGAATATATTAACAGTTTTCAGCGTCACTTCTTTGTTTTTGTTTAATAAGTCGGATCACATCTTTTCTTAAAATAAATATATCTTAAAATATACTTAACTGAAACCCACATCTTTATGATTGTTAGCAAAACAAATCCTTGGGATAGATAATGTCATTCACTATCATTTGTCTTCGTTTTTATATTAATCGTTGCTCTTTGATAAGATTAGTTACCTTTACAAAAATACATCGCTTATCAAAGAACTATTAGTAAAGGAGAAGTCAATAATGAAGCGCTTTCTATGCAAAGGAAAACTATAGAACCCATGCTATATAAGCCAAAATGGAGGACCAAAATCTCAACTGTTCCCTCTTAGTTATTTCACAATGAGGCTTTGACAAGTTTCGAAAACAAGAATACTTGGATTTGACCAAGTAAAGACGCAAATCTAACTCTACAGTCCAAATCCGATATAAAAATGTCAAGCCATGTTTTTTGAATTTAGAGTGCAAATTTTTTAAAATTATATTATGGTCTAAAGACACAATTCATTAAGATGCAGAAGCAAAAATACTCTTGTTGAAGTATCTTGAGGATATAGTTGTTATGAAAGTTGGGGAGAATGTAGCAAATTATATTGACAACAAATTAAACATAGGCATAATATTGCACAGAGATAAAAAATACAAAATTTATTGTTGCACCAGTTTGGGTAAACTAGTGGTAAATGCATCGTGAAGTTTCTCTTTTCTTTAATTTGCATCAAATGCATGAATTTTCACTGTCAACAAAAAGTTTTCTTTCATAGTTTCAATCAAAGTCAACGATGAAAAACTCAATGCACAATGTCATTGAATGTGAATAGGTGGAGAAAATAAAATGTTGTTTCGATTGGAATTCCCAACCAAAGAGTATGCGAGCACCGCCAATAATCAAAGTTGTCTTCCCTTGATTTTCAAAATCCTCTGGAACACCAATGTTTCCTTTCAAAGCAATAATCTGTGCCTCATATTCTTCTTTGGTGAATATTTTTCCACTTGTGTTTCATAGAAGAGAATTACTCTGCAACAGTCTTCTTTCCACTAGCTATTACAAACGGTCTTCTTTCTTCTTCTGTGGTGCAACGGCAAATGGGCCCTACAATTGGTATCAAAGCCTGGTTTTGGCCTGGTCATGGGTTCAAATCTCCCCGGTGCCTTCCCGACCCGCGTAAGCACCTGGTATGCGCGTCGAGGGGGAGATTGTTGGGTAATGCGACGCGCTCCCCTGCCCACAGGTGATTAATTATGTGGTGTTCCATGTTCACTAACAGTCATGGCTTTTGGTGCAACGACAAATGGGCCCTACAACCATTTCCTTTCCCTTCTCATCTCTGTTTCAACTTTTTGAGCTTTCTCCTTCGTCAAATCCAAGTCCACATTTATCCCTTGTGGGTTTTTAATAGTCAAATATGTCATCCGGCAGATCACTATGACACTTATATAAGAGATTGAGGCCATGCATCTGAGCAATGGGCATGATTTCTTCTAAAATCATTTACTATACAAGTTCTTACCCAAGTTCTAAAGCACCAAACCATTGAAGCAAAAAATCCCATAACCACGGAGAAAATAATGGCCAGTATATGGGGGAGATTACAATCAAAATAATGGTCAAAGCTATAGTAACAGATTCAGTTTCATGGTCATGTCACGTGAGCATTTACGACATCTTGGTGTTTTACTGGTGGCTTGGGGAAATAATGGTTGGGTTCAGAAAAGGTAAGGGAAACATTTGTTAAAGATCCTTATTGCCTATGCATCTAGTGCATGTGAAAACTCCAGCGCACCTATTTGTAGTTCGACACAGGTCTATTACCCCGCCCTCACCAGATTTGAACTTTTGCCTTCGAGATGGAAACAGAAGGAAGTACACTTACTGCAGAGATCTGTTACTGGAGCTCTGGACAGCAACCACTCCGGGTTCTGTTTTCTTGTTTAACTGGCTGGCTTCATTACCACGGTTTTGAGATCTCATTGAAATGAATGAATTAGCTGTCTTAGTTATGTATGTTTATATTCAATGGAATTTCAAGTCAAATCAGTGTGTTCAATAATTTTTGGAAATTACTTGAGCCTTCCTTTGAGAATTTGGATATCTGTTTCCTTATAATACTATGAATATTTAAATTCAGAATCTTATTTTCAAGTTTAAAGTTTGCATCTTTACATTCCTTCAACATTAGAATCTTATTTTCAAGTTTAGTGTAATCTTCTAGCTTTTTGATCTTCATCTTCGCTCTTCTGCTTGTTTCAATTCCTTGGTCGATGAGGAAAATTCATCTTTAAGCTTAGTGCATTATTTGGGTTTTATTTGCACGTTTGTCTGAAGATTGTCTGCTGTCTTATTTCTTTCTTCAGTTTCCATATACAGCTGCATAATGAATTCATCCACTTTCTTACATATTTTCTTATATTCAAATCCCACATCTACCTCAGTTATTCGACCGTTTCTTCCGGAACCATGCTTTCATATCTATTGTTGAACAATGTTTAGGGGCAGAGGCAAACATGATCCCCCAACAATTTAGAATGTGAAGTTATTTTTAGTTGTTTCGTATTAGTGTGTTTGTGTGGGCTGTTGGGGGCACATAATCAGGAGGCTAATGCAACGTTCTAGTTAGAAAAATCTTAAGTTGGTTTGATTCACAAGTGAACCTATTTTGTTGTAATTTCAACATCTTTGTTTGTGTTTGTCTCGGGTCGACTGAGTGGAGTATCTTAAATGAATTATGATCTTTTGGGTCCATATATGCTTTAGAAGAAGAGTTAGGAAATTGTTTTGGTCTATTGTTGAAGGCTTTCTTTGACGTTTTGAGGACCCCTTCGACTCTCGGGGTGGGCTGATTTGAGTGCAAGCACTAATGGTGGCCGCTCTTTGTAAATCGTGATGCTTTTTTTCAATGTTGCCGCGTGGTTTTACCTCCAGGATTTCATTGGTGTAGCTGCTTTTACTTAATGTTCCAAGCTCTCGGGCAACTTTAAAACTGAGTAAAATATTAAAATTAGTGTTCTAACCAGTCAATAAACTTTTAAATTGAGTTAAATATTAAATAAAGAACTAGAAAATCAAATTCCGTAAAAGTTGTATTATTAGTGTTCCTTATCATAGGCTACAAGAACATTGAATTTCTCTTTGTCATGAGTCATATGGTTTGAACAACCACTGACAATAAGCCACAAGTCCTTATCCAAAGCTACTTGGACGAACATTGAGTTCTAAACATTATCCATTTCCTTTGGTTCCCAGACTGTTTTCATCTTGTTCACTTTTACATCGGATTTTCCATCATGATTAAATCTGCAATTCTTGACAACATGACCAAGTCTATGACAGCTATAAGATTTGACTTTATTCACCATACTATGAGAATATTTGGTAACAAAGTTTGATTTTTCTCTAAAATAAACTCCGCACTGATTCATTTAATGAATAGATTCTTAGCAAAAGAAGCAATAAGCACCAAAATGAGTGAAGGAAACACCAACTTTGAAATCAAGGTTCCAGCTTAGTAACGTTGCCTAATCAACAGATGATCAATCCATAATTTCCTATAAATATCTTTCAACAAAACAACAATATTATATTCTGCAAATCTTAAGCGATCTCTTCCATAAATCTGCTACAATCTCTTAATAGCAGATCTGTTACAATCTCTTAAAAAAATCTGCTATTATTTGTTTTTCAAATCCTGCTACAAAGTGGTGAAGTCTTGTTAACTAAGTCTTCAATCTATCTCTTTATCAATGGATCTTGATAAAGATATTTTTGTGTTTGAAACACCCCATGCACTTTTGTGTTCAAAATCTAGTACGAACACCCCTATACACTTCTTATAAAATCTAATGTAGTCTTATTCTTGTCCACTATGTGTGCAATCTATCTTTTTATTAATACACATCACTCTCGAACCAAGGTCTTCTCTCAACATATATTCTTCATATTTATTTTCTTGTATTCCCGAAACTCCCTTGACAAGTGATTTTGATCTTCTTTATATAACTTTTAAATATGCCTCCCATCTAAGAGACATGGCTTTTGCTAACTTCTTTAATCTCACACAATATACATTTTAAATACATATTCTGTTTTTAATTTTCCAGTCATAGAATTTGGAAAGAATATATTAATAGTTTTTAGCGTCACTCCTTTGTTTTTTGTTTAATAAGTCGGATCACATCTTTTCTTAAAATAAATTTATCTTAAAATATACTTAACTGAAACACACATCTTTATGATTGTTAGCAAAAGAAATCCTTGGGATAAATAATGTCTTTCACTATCATTTGTCTTCATTTTTATATTAATCGTTGCTCTTTGATAAGATTAGTTACCTTTTCAAAAATACATCGCTTATCAAAGAACTATTAGTAAAGGAGAATAAAACCCAACCTCCAATCAAATGTTGCGATGCATTGAGTAGGTAGAGGAACTTTTGCAAGTCTGACGTCAATAATGAAGCGCTTTCTATGCAAAGGAAAACTATAGAAGCCATGCTATATAGGCCAAAAGGGAGGACCAAAATCTCAACTGTTCCCTCTTATTTATTTCACAATGTGGCTTTGACAAGTTTCGACAACAAGAATACTTGGATTTGACCAAGTAAAGAGGCAAAATCTAACTCTACAGTCCAAATCCAATATTAAAGTGTCAAGCCATGTTTTTTGAATTTAGAGTGCAAAGTTTTTAAAATTATATTATGGTCTAAACACGCTATTCATTAAGATGCAGAAGCAACAATACTGTTGTTGAGATATCTTGAGGATATAGTTGTTATGAAAATTGGGGAGAATGTAGCAAATTATATTGACAACAAATTAAACATAGGCATAATATTGCACAGAGATAAAAAATACAAAATTTATTGTTGCACCAGTTTGGGTAAACTGGTGGTAAATGCATCCTAAAGTTTTTCTTTTCTTTAATTTGCAGAAAATGCATGAATTTTCACTGTCAACAAAAAGTTTTCTTTCATAGTTTCAATCAAAGTCAACGATGAAAAACTCAATGCACAATGTCATTGAATGTGAATAGGTGGAGAAAATAAAATGTTGTTTCGATTGGAATTCCCAACCAAAGAGTATGTGAGCACCGCTGATAATCAAAGTTGTCTTGCCTTGATTTTCAGGATCCTCTGGAACACCAATGTTTCCTTTCAAAGCAATAATCTGTGCCTCATATTCTTCTTTGGTGAAAATGTTTCCTCTTGTGTTTCATAGAAGAGAATTACTCTGCAACAGTCTTCTTTCCACTAGATATTACGGAAGACACAAAATTTTTGGTACCGAGTCTCCTTGTAAGGAGTTTTCTTCACTTTCTTCTTTAATAATAAAATATTGGACTTGACCAATTAATTCTAGATGATTATTTCTTAATGTTGCAACTTTGTTGTCCCTCAATGATTTCTTTGTTGCAACATATATTTTACCGTCTTATCTCTCTGCTTTTCTATATTCTTCAGGTGTGGCAGCGGCTATTGTCTTTGACTTGAGATTCATCAAGAACCGTGATTCTTTCTTTCGTATGATATTATTCAATGGTTTTGTATAACCTAATTGTCTTCAACTATTTATATAAAGAAACTGATCAACGAGGCTCTAATACCAAATGAAGAACTAGAATGTTGCCATAGCTATGATATGAACTAGTATATTGAGTTTGACTTTAGGGATACTTAGAATGACCTTATGAAAATATAATAATATTAAGTTTGTTGACTCTCCTATTTGTTCAAGCATCTATACTAATTCCCTTAGACCGGCCTTATGAAAAAGGTAATAATTGTTAGGTTGTTGATTTTTTTCGTTGCTCAAGCATCTATGTCAATCCCTATCCAACTCATTGAACCCATTCCCGCTATCCATTATTTCACTTTAACTCATCGGTGCCTTGAAATTAAGCAACCCCTAGCTATCCATGTACACACCCCATTCCAAAATAGGAAGTGTATCCCATAAATTATATCGATCTAACATAGCTCCATCTATTCCACCTTAAGAAATTATTTCAAATTGAAATCCATCTCATTCGACATCTAACCTCTCCGTGTGATGAGGGAAATTCAACAAATTATATGCAACGCAAAGACGTCTCATTTGATATATTTTCGACATGTTTTCTCCATTATGTTGAGTGCAATTGGGGAGTCCTCATGGATTTTCTTTGAAACTTCTTCCACGTTTCCATGACTTTGTGGAATTCATGCTGGAGTGTAATATGTTGGTTGTGCTAAATTCTTTCACTTTGGAAAATTCCCTGACTTGGGAGGAACTTCGCCTGACAATGCTCTTGAGTGCATTCTTACCTCCATCATGGATTTTCTTATTGTATTGACCACTCCCCAAAGCCGTTAAAATGCGCTCGGACATTCACGGGCGGCATTTTGGAGTAGTAGAGGATTTTTTCTATTTGGGAAATTCCTTCACATTGGCTGACTTGCGCTCTGGCTTACGATGGAGCGGGATGCGGGACATGCTGAGGATTTTCCTTCACTTCCTTGATTTCGGGATTCGGGACATGTTGAGTATTTGCCTTCTATCAACACCTCAAAGACATTCATTAATACTGTTATGATATTTTGACATTTCAAACATGAACAATTGAATATATAAGCCTTTTATCAACATATAAGTTAGTTGAAATAAAATATAGTTTAAATAAGTTCAAAGTACAATTATATTTACCCACATTCATTCAACTTTACTACCCAAGGAGGCATTGACATTTTTTTTATCACATTTTTATCCTTTTTATGATGTTGTTTATCGTTTAGAGAGATTGTTTCTTATCACTTGTCGTTTCCCATCCCAATACCTTATTGACATTCAATAATCTCATACAATGCCTTTGACATTAGTGACAATGACAACTTTGTTCCAATCTCGTACATATGTCATGATTTCTGAAAACAAACGAAGCAAGAAGACCATAGAAAAGTTCCAACTGTAGAAATATGAAGCATTTTATGACATCATGATCTATCATCTCCTTAAAGGAATATCATATGCAATACTCTAGGCCAAACAACATCACCAAATATTATAATTTAATTATCCATCATAAAATTTTGAATACAAATCATTGCCTAAGCTCACACTGAACCATGCAACCAATCTCTCTAGGCGTCATGATAACAAACTAAAGATCCTCCTGGCTCTGAGAAAATAAAAGAGCTCAATACAAGAGCTTTGTAAGGGAAGAGTCAAACACCATTCTCCTATGTATTCCTAAGGTTCAAATGAACACGTATATCAGGGACTCCAAAAAATATTTTACATTGCAATTGATATACTAAAGTAATAAGATAAGGAACAACGTAAGGCTTCCAAACTCAAATCAACATACCGGTGGATTAATTGAAATGAATTATGTCAATAAAATTTCTTTTTGAAAAATTGCTACAATTATTTTCCAAAACAAAACATGGATTAACTTATTTTCCCATCAACTCAAGCATTTAATATATAGCCATGAGAGAAATCATAAATCACATAAGGTTTGTTGCATATCTCCATCTTTTTCATACCTCTTACCCAAGAAAAATGTACAACTACTAGTATTCTTTCTTTGATCCATGTTACGTGCCCAATCAACATCAGTAAAAGCACCGAAGGTTAAGTCATCATCTGTAGGATACCATAGGCCACAATCAATTGTTTCTTTCAAATATCTGAATATTCTTTTAACATTAGCAATATGAGATTCCTTAGGATCTTCTTTAAATCTTGCAATGATAATTACAACATAATAATAGGAGTACAAACTGACTTTGAATCTTCCATATCAAATTTCTTAAATAGCTCTTTCACATACTTGGACTTATATACAGATTCCATTATCTTATTGTGGGATTTGCACTCCTAGAAAGATTTTCATTTATCCAATCATAGACATTTCAAATTGATTTTGTATTTTATTAGCAAACTCTGTGCTCAACTTTTCATTACATCCAAATATAATATCATCAACAAACACTTTCACAATCGAATTATTATTATTATTATTATTATTATTGTTATTATTATCAATCTTTAAATATAAATTACTATGAACACGTCTCATCCGATATCTTTTCTATATATCTATGAGAAGAGAAATCCATTTGATTGCCTGTACCTACTACCATATTATCCCTAGTCATCCACATGTCTATCCTATGTAACATCGATACATCCAACTTCTCCCTTCTCCACATTCTAATCTGAGCCCTGAAACACTAGCACAAACTACCTTAGCTTCAAACATAGTGAACCAAACCATAATGCTAATCCTTCATATAATCCTAATTTTCCAATTAACTCTTATCCTTGAAAACTTACATTATTCCCTTCCTACAAGTCATTTTTTTATAACCTTATCCATGAACTACTAGTAAAGGAGAATAAAACCCCACCTCCAAACAAAGGTGTGAAAGATGTCATGCAAGCATCTTTCCCAATTAAACCAATGCCTTCCTATCCATACATCTCATCCCAACACAACATAGCAAGGGTATCATATAATCTCATATGCATCTATGGTACACCAATCTATGGCACCCGAAAAAATTTAATTCATCCCAAATTCGTCTCATTCCAAATCTAACCTGTGCCTTTCACGAGTGAAATTGTTTTTAAAAAAATATGTAATGCAAATCGATCTCAAACATCATTTCTTTTGTCTACCTTAGACAAGGGAAATCCATTTGATGACTCCTACATGTCTCCATGTTATCCCTAACCCATATGTCAATCAACTTTAATCACCTATTTCAACTACTAAAGTTTCACACTAGAGAGAATTCTCCAATCCATTATCCCCTTCCCCCAATTCAAAATTGTAGTCAACCAAACCATATCCTAATCCTTCATGGAATCCTAATCTTTAAATTAATCCTTATCTACAAATTTTTTTATCATCCTCATCCTAAGAGTCATTTTTTTTAAAGCTTTATCCAGGAGCCATTTTAATTAAAGGATTTAATCTCTCTTTTAATTTAATTCCTCTTGTTTAATTAAATTCAATTTCCCCCATTTAATTAAATAAAATTCTTCTAATTTATTTAATTTTAAAGAAAACCTCTCTTTTAATTAAATAAATAAAGATCCCCATTTAAAACACTTTATTTGTTGAAAAAGGAAATAAATTAAATAAAAATCCCTTTTTCTTCAAATCCTCCTAAGTGGTGGGTTTTTGCCTCTTAATCTCAACCATTGATAAATTCTTTTTGCCTCTTAATCTCAACCCTTCACTTTCTTATAAAAGGAAACCTCTCCTCATTTAAGAAATCAAGAAATCATCAATCATCAATCAATCATTCATATCATCTTTTTCATAGTATTGTTATGTTGCAGGTTTGGAGAGCAATTTTGGAAGAGGATTTGAGCACTGAAGCTTGGATATTGCAACTTCTCTATCTTCTTGTCTTCTTCTTCTTGAATTCATGGCTCCTCATATAGATTAGAATCATGTTTATTTTCATAGATTAATCTTGCATTTGTATTTCTTTTCATAAATTAACCATGCATTGTTATCATCTAGATTAATTTCTTTTTATGCATTGTTATTATATAGAGTCGATCTCATTTTCATGCATTGAATCTCTCATTTCATGGTGTACTTGCATAGGCACTAACTAGGTCAATCTGAGGGCCTCTATTTCACACCTTTGCACTCCATGACTAGAGAGCTATGGATCGATATTTGAGGCCTCATTCTTGAGCAACCTTGGATGGAATGATTCATAGAAGTGTGACAACATTTATCCACACAACTACAACAAGAAAACAGAAAAGATAAAAACTTACAACAATGGAACAACAACGATAAAGACAAGTTGTGACAACAATAAAATCATTTCTTCTTTATCAAACCCTCCAATTTGGTAACCTCTTTGTTACAATCTCTATTACAACTATCAAAATATCTTGGAAACATAAATCCATTACACCAAATCTAAGCTCAATTATGCAAATTTTCACAATACGTGGGCTGTCAATTCACCATTACTTCTAACACATGCATGAATGGGCTTTAGCGATTGAAACTTGTTAGCATTTATTTCTTAACATTTTGAGCATAGGTGTGAAAACCAAATGCATGCCTCTTCTATCTAATTTTCATTCAAATTTCTTAATACCCGGGAAACAAGACCAAATGTCACTACCCGATTTCTCAACACCCGCTTTCATTATTTTTTACATTTAGCACATCGACAAAGTTCCACCCAAACACATGGAAACTAATCGCAAGCGCGCATCATAAACCTAGAGTTTTTCATTTCCTTCGCGACCCAATGACAATGCTATCAGATCCTCTTTACTTGCGAGCTTGCCACTCCTTTCTTCAAATCTTACAGAACTTTGCGAGTACGCGATATTTGTTGATGTTCATTAAGCTAGTCGTCGCAACCTCACCAGAGCATATGGAATATTCCTTTTCCATCAGCGAGTTAGCAATTACATAATCTTAATATAAAAACTTTCTTTCTCGTGAGCTCGCAACTTAAAATTTAATTTAACTTAATCTCTTGCGAACATGCCACCACTGAACATTACAATCCTTTTTCACCTTTATCGCGAGTTTGCAACATTAAAATTTTACCTGACTTAAGACTCACGAACATGCGATAACAATTTTAAGACTCACGAGCATGCGATGACAATTTTTTGTATAGTGCTTTTTGAATCCACAAATAATGAAAGGATGTATTTAACCCATTTTTATTTGTACTAGTCCTTATGGAAATTATATTCGTTTGAAACTGTAACACTTTTAACGTAATTTCAATATCAGTTATTGTATATATTGGCTTCACACATTGACTTCTTGTTTTACTGAATGACTTTTCAAATTCAATGTGCATGCTTTTGCAATCCTTTCCAATGATAACCCGTTATTTCTTGACCCTATGACCAACATTCTTTTAAAACCATCCTTTGTTTATTGAGATGAGACTCTAATATCACTCGCTTAGCTATGCAGCTTTTCCCGACCAACTTTTCTATGAAGTAGACACAAACCAACTTAGTGAGAGGCACTCATACCTCTATGAAACACCAACTTCAAAATTAAGGTTCCACCTTAGTAATGTTTCTTAATCAATAGATGATGAATCCATAATTTCCTATTAATCAATTTCCACGAAACTACTATATAGTATTTCACAACTCTTCTACGGTATCTTCCCCAAATCTACTATACTTTCTTTATAAATCTACATTAATTTCTTTTCAAAACCTGATTCAAACTACTCAAGTCTTGTTCACTAAATCTGCAATCTATCTTTTTGTAAATGGATGTTTGTGTATATGTTTTGTTGTGATGGAAATATGCACATGTCTATGGACGAATTGCTCTAAACTAGGTACAAAAGCCATTTAATAATCTACCATTATCACAATAAGTTTAAACATTCATATAGTACTTAAATACAAAGTTTGTTTAGAATAGTAACAAGCAATAGCTTGATACCATCACATAATCCAACCATTAAAACTGCACGATAAAAAATGATCGTGAATAAATTTACCAAAATCAACCTCCAATTCACCATTCAAAAATGCAGACTTGACATCGATCTGATATACCCTGAAGTCATTGTAAGAAATATAAGCGAGAAAAAACTTCACAACTTCAATGCTATCTGCAGGTGATAAAATCTCCTCAAAGTCTATCCCTTCCATTTGTGAATATCCTTTATAATAGACTCTTGCCTTATTTCTGATCGCTTCACCATCTTCATTCAAGTTGTTTCTGAAAACCCATTTAGTTACAATTACATTCTTACCCGTAAGTCTGGGGAAAATAACCGCATGTCTTGTTCTTTACAATCTGACTCAAGTCTTCCTCCATTGGTTTTACCCAATGTTCTTGACATGCTTCATTAGCCATCTTTAGGTTCAATCTTTGAAATCAAACAATACTGAACTTTATCTTCAATAACTTTTGTTCAAGTTTGAATACATTTGTTTCTATCACTAACTATCCAATTTTTTGAATGATTAAACCTGACATACCTCTGAGTTTTAGGATTTGTATGAATTACAAAATCTTGTATTTATTCTTCAGTGCCTGCTTCTTCTTTAAGCACCAGAACAATCTAAACTTGAATATGAGTTTGAGGCTTCATCCCTTAATTTGTATTGTCATCCAGATTATTTGAATCATATTTATAGATCTACACTATCTCTGATTACATTCATCCACCTTGATATTTGCACTCTCAACTATTTTTCTCATTTTGTTATTGTAACATTTGTATGCCTTGCCTTTTGTTGAATAACCAAGAAAGATACCTTCATTATATCTATCATCAAAATTTCCCAAATCTTCATCTCTTTTGATATAACATTTACTTCCAAAAACTTTGAACTATCTCACGGTAGGACAATAGCATACTACAATTCATAAGGACTCTTACAATTATTACCATTTATTTGCAGCCAGTTCAATTTGTAAATTGCAGTACAAACAGCTTCTCTGCAATAAGCACGCAAAACATTTCCTTCAATGATCATTGTCCTTGCAGTGTCTAGAATATTTATGTTCTTCCTTTCCAATACACCATTCTTACTTTCCATATTAGCATCTAAGCCCATGATAATAATAATAAAAATCAGAGTTCTTATCGCACAATATTCTATTCTTGTAGCATACTGGTCTCTACTCGAATCGCCAATATGACATGTATAAAAAACCAATATTTTATGTTTTTCATTATAACTTCAAATGATTGATCGACAAAATAACTTCAAGAGAAGATAATATTGAAGCCTGTGATGGATCCCTGCAATCATTTATTATTTATAACTCAAACCTCAACCTATTCCCAGGGCTTTTTCTTTTCTATCTAACTTAGTTGCTCCTCCATTACTTTAATCCAACATTCATCTTTACCATCCTCAATATAAATGATAATTTCTATTTTTGATAATATAGAAAAGGTTGCTTCCTCACTTGAATTTTCTGCAATTCATTCTCCTTGTTTTAACTCCTACCTCTTCTCCTGCAATTATATCCAAGTGGAAAATCCATCGATGAAGTGATTGCAACTACATAAAGCCCCATTGACATCATTATCATTTCTTTTTGTATGCGTGGAAGAGTTGCAACAACAAATTGATTACGTTAGATTTGAGGTTTATTATAAATCACAATGAATCCTCTCATAAGAAGCAAGGATGGAAGCTCAACTTGATGGTCGATATTTCCAGATCCTTCTCAATTGAAAAATTCAAAGGAAGTTGCGGGTAAATTTTTTTAAATTTCCTTGTACTAATTTCGATATTTACTACCAATTGGAATCACTAACCTAATGGAAGGACCAACTCTTACTTTTTGATGTAAGCACCAACCTACTCGAGACAACAACCTTGACTTCTAAGCTACAATGTAGTGATACCTCCACTTCTAGGCACCAACTTAGTGAAATACATGCATCCCTCCTGTAGGAAAGAGAACCTTCAAAATGAAGGTTTTTCCTTAGTAATGTTTCTTAATTAATAGATGGTGTCCATCATTTCCTATAAATATCTTTCGACAAAATTGCTATATTACAATATTAGACAAGCTTTGATGTAGTTTGGAAATATCATCCTTTTTTTTTTTTTTTTTTTTATCTTATCTGGTTTTTTTTCATCACCAACACTTCAGCAGTGTCAGTATGTAGAAAGGTTTTCCTGTCATCAATTTTCTTCATTATGTTACTTGAGTCAACAATCGGTATACTAGAGTTCCTCATAAACCATCATAGAAGGTGGTTCATAACTAGTGAATATTATGTTATAATGTACAAAAGTTATAGCTCATATGCGAGAAGTAACAATCATAAAAGGTGAGGTATGAAGAAAATGCTTCTTTGTCGAGATTTAATGATGTAATATTAGATTTCATCTAATTAGCTGATATTTAGTGGCCTCCTCATCGCTAGAAAATGCAAAAAAGAATTATATATTCTAAGTAAAGCTCAAGCCATGTTTTTTGAACTTAGAGTGGAAAGTTTTTAAAATTATATTATGGTCTAAAGACACAATTCATCAGGATGCACAAGCAACAATACTTTTGTTGAGATATCTTGAGGATATAGTTGTTATGAAAATTGGGGAGAATGTAGCAAATTATATTGACAACAAATTTAACATAGGCATAATATTGCACAGAGATAAAAAATACAAAATTTATTGTTCCACCAATTTGGATAAACTGGTGGTAAATGCATCTTGAAGTTTCTCTTTTCTTTAATTTGCAGCAAATGCATCAAAGTCAACGATGAAAAACTCAATGCACAATGTTATTTAAACGATCAAAATGTCTTGGAAACAGAAATCTATGAAACATAAATATCTCTATTACAACGGTCAAAATATCTTGGAAACAAAAATCGATTGCACAAAATCTAAGCTCAATTATGCAATTTTTCACAATCCGAGGGTTGTTAATTCACCATTACTTCTAACACACGCATGAATGACCTTTAGCGACTAGAAATTGTTGGCATTTATTTCTTAACTTTGAGTATAGGTGTGAAAACCAAATGCATGCCTCTTCTATCTGATTGTCATTCAAATTTCTTAATCAACGGGAAACGAGACCAAATGTCACTACCTAATTTCTCAGAATCTGCTTTCATTATTTTTTATTTTCAGCACATCGACAAAGTGCCACCCAAACACATGGCAACCAATCACAAGCTCGCATCATAATCCTTGAGTATTTAGTTTCCTTCGCAAACCAATGATAATGCTATCAGATCCTCTTTACTCGCGAGCTCGCCACTCCTTTCTTCAAATCTTACAACACCTTATGAGTAAGTGATATCCGTTGATGTTCATTAAGCCAGTCAGTCGCAACCTCACTAGAGCATATGGAATATTCCTTGTCCATTAGCGAGTTAGCGATCACATAATCTTAATATAACAACTTTCTTTATCGCGAGCTCGCAACTTAAAATTTAATTTAACTTAATCTCTTGTGAGCATGCCACCACTGAACATTAGCAACCTTTTTCACCTTTATCGTGAGTTGCAACCTTAAGAATTTAGCTTAGAAATTTTAATCTAATCCTAAGGACAATGATAGCAATGGTCAATACTTCGCTGGACAAATTCCCAATAACCAGGTTTCGCTTTGCTAAGTTATACTGCAAGTACACGAGAACCGGTGCAATCTTCAAGGTTTATGTAGAGGATTCTCATACCACCATAGACACCATCATGAAGAATAAAGTACGCGAACCACAAAAGTTAAGCATATGCATGAATGAGGTTCAGGCTAACTTTGCACAATGAACATATTTATCGTTGCAATCACAACACTTCATCTAACATTATCCAACTAATCTAAACTAAATGATGGAATTATACACATCAAGTATTCACCTTGAAACCAACAATGAAAACTTTATTGTCTCAGCAGCTCTTTAGCAACAGTCTCAAAATTGGCTCTTTGCAAATGATAAGTGAGGCCTTTATATAGGTCCTCGAATACAATGAGTGGCCCGGATGAAACAATAACCGATGGACCAGAACATGCCACTTCATCTCTAATTAGGGTTAGGGAAAGAAGAAGGAATCTACATTTATGAGCATAACTATGATGACCAATCAGGGGGAGAATCTCCACCATGGTTGGTAGTAAATGCCCTATCAGGAAGGAGAGTGGGGTGCAATAAATGACCACTAAGCATGCCCATTAGGCATTAAATGCGTTATTTTTGTTTGAATGGATTGACCTTGATTCCCTTCCTTACATGCAATGACTTTGACTTGAAGATCTTTGACTAGCTGGTGCAGATGATTGGGCGTCTTGTCAACAATGGATCATTTTGTAACCCAGATCCAAGTTTTATTACTTCTTTTGAAATTAACTCTCCTTTGATCGATTTCTTCCTGCTATGCCTTCTTGGGAATTCTTCTTCTTGAAAGTGCATCTGGATTCCCTCATATGTGATTATGGAATTTCCTCGCATATAACTATCTTGGCCATAGTCTTGGATTTCCAAGTTGAACTTCGATATTTTGAAGCTTGGATCCATAAATTTCTTGAACTGGATCACTTAAATCTTTAACATTAGAACCAAAACCCTCCGACAAGAGTGTCCTCCTCGAACATCCGAAACTGGAATTCTTCCTCCTGCAAAATGAAATAACAAACATAAGTATGATGCAAGGAAATAACATAGAAGATACTTTACATCTCATTCCACACTGGGATTAAAATTCGACTCACAGAACCCTGAATATAAAACTTTTCTCCCTCTAGAAAGAAACTTTTTCTCTACATAAATTTTTCTCCCTCGAAACATCCTCTCTCTCTCTCTCTCTCTCTCTCTCTCTCTCTTCAAAACTTGCACGCTTTTGTTCAAAGCTCCACGCTTCTTCTTGAATTATCCAAAAGCCCTCAGCATTACGTTTCATCCATGAGTGTATGTTTGAAAAAAGGTCTGACCATTCTTTCACTTATGTAGTCGAAAATAATTCTAAAATCCAATTTTTTAAATTTTGCCATTTTCCATTTTTCCAAGATTTTTAACTTTTTCGAGATTAATATCTCCCTGATTTCAAAAAATATTCGAGATTTCTAAATTTCTTGAAGATTTCAAAATTATTCCAAATTTTTGAGGAATTCACCTTGTCATAATTTCATAATTTTGAAATTTTCAATTACTCCAAGATTTCTGATTTTTCGGAAGTTTTACATTTTTTATTCTTTGAAATTCGTCAGAGTTTTCAAGATTTTGGAAAATTTTTAAAGCTTTCAACTTTAAAACTTCAAATGATTGATCGACAATATAACTTCAAGAGAAGATAATATTGAAGCCTGTGATGGATCCCTGCGATCATTTATTATTTGTAACTCTAACCTCAACCTAGTCCCAGGACTTTTTGTTTTCTATCTGACTTAGTTCCTCCTCCATTGCTTTAATCCAACATTCATCTTTACTGTCCTCAATATAAATGATAATTTCTATTTTTGATAATAGACAAAAGGTTGCTTCCTCACCTAAATTTGTTGCAATACCTTCTCCTTGTTTTAACTCCTACCTCTTCTCCTACAATTATATCCAAGTTTTTTGTCATTTGAATGTAACACATCTTTAAAACATCAATAATATTTAATCTCTGAAATATAAAGGCCATTGGGCCGAAACAAAACCTATTTCTGTATGTGCACTATGCTATGTGGTGATTCTACATGTAAGCCCAAGGCTAAAAGAATATTTTCATGTTTCTAAGTCATGCTCATGTCTGTGCAATTTTTTAAACCCTGGTTCTTAAACCCTAGTGGATTTGTTCTTAAACCTTGGTTCATTTAAAGACAAAAACCCTATGTTTTGGTGTCTTTGTAATGTCGCATTACCTGCAGTACTGCATTTTATGCCTGATCACCCTATCTAGCCATCTAGATAGTGTAATGGTCGCTTTACTGAGGATGCCAGTCAGTCACATGGTTACATGGGCATTTATTTAATGTCTGAGCTCAGTCTCTATAGATGGATTACTTTATTTCATAAGTAATATTGTAAATTCACTTTAATGTTATAACTTTAAGTTACTTTATTTTATAAAGTGTCATAAGTGACTAAAAGACAAAGTACTTTATGTGACTAGATGACAAAAGTGATTTTATCCCACATTGCTTAGTTGGTGTAATGGCTCTCATTTTGAGGCCATAAAAGAAGGAGATCTTCCTTGAGAAAGACACCATGACAATTTATAAAATTAAAGATTTTATAACTGGTTGCTTGAATGTGACTGATTTCTTGAGGACGTAGCCCCTTAAGAGTTTTATAGAAATTGGACGTAGCCCCAATATTCCATCTTAGGTGAAATTACTTCAGATTTCATAGTGAACTTCAAGTAAGTAAAAGATATCACAGATTAAAGCTTCAGCAAATAGTTTGAAATTTTGAGAGGCAAGGATTTGTTTTAACTTCCAGATTTTAGATTGGTATCAGGAAACGAGACATTTGGAAGTAAATATATTGTAGAGTTTTGAAACCCTAATCTGGCCTAGTCATTGCAAGTGAAGAGAATCCATATTTCTCTAATAGTCATCTAGCTTGCATTTTGAGACATCTGGATTACTTATCGGATATGGAGAAATAAACCCTTGACAGCCACGGGCAAGTCTCTTCCAATTCCCACTGCTTAGCGTGAGACACCAAGATGACAGTTTATAGAAATTTGGGGAACTACTGCTGTAGATAGTCAACATTCCGCGTGAATACGCAAGAGAGGCGTGATGACTCTCCTTGATTACACATCAGTCACGTGTTGAACTGCGCATGAGGTAGAGGAACACCAACATGTCTTCATTGCGCTGGAGTAGGGAGCAAGGTGGATTTTGGGTTTGGTAGTACTGAACGTGGCGTGAGTATACAAGGTCAGGGTTGTGACAACACTCTCTTCCACCAGCACCAAGGATAGACAGCCGCCTTCATTGACAACTTAACACAGTATGTCGAAACTATACATTCTCCTTGTAAGTTAGATTCTTATCCGCACTCTGGGATTTTCTTTAGACAATATTATTCGGTGTAATTCCTCAATGAATATTTCAATCTAATCTTGTACAAGAATTCGTATTTGTCTATATGCAAGTCTGCCAGCCACTTCTATTATTTAGCACATTGTTTCAAATATATATATTGGATACCATTCCAGGATTTTGGCGTGAACCAAACAGCTTAAAAATCTTAGATAGATATCATCCATTTAATGCCAAATACAGTTATCAAGAATTGCTTGATTAAAAACTCGGTATACAACTTTAGTGGACACTATTATGAAAATTAAAAAAAAAAATAGAGCAGGGATCATTGCAGTCTTCATTATAAAATGATGTTTCTTTTTCCAATCACCTAAGACTTTATCCCATGGGTGATCAGGATATGACTTTGTAAGACTTTCTAATGTCGCATTACCTACAGTAGTGCATTTTATCCCTGATCACCTCTCTAGTCATACTGAATATCAGAATGTCATCTAAGTATACAATCACACATTTATTCAATAATTTCTTCAAAACTTCATTCATTAACCTCATAAATGTACTTGGTGCATTAGTTAAACCAAAAGGCATAACCAACCACTCAAATAATACTTCCTTTGTCTTGATAGCAGTCTTCCATTCATCACCTTCTCTGATTCTAATTTGATGATATCCACACTTTAGATGAATTTTGGTAAAATATCTTGCTCCACTCAAACAGTCCATTGTATCTTCCATTCTCGGTATAGGAAACCTATACTTCGATGTGATCTTATTGATTTCTCTTGAATCAGTGCACATTCACCATTCTCCATTCTCCATTCTTCTTAGGTGCCAATATAGCCGATACTGCACATGGATGCAAGCTTTCTCGGATCAAGCCTTTATTCAACAGTTCATTAACTCTGTTCAAGGTGTGAACTGCAATGGTGATAGCTTCCTTCCAGTATTTGGTTGCAATATTCTTTTCAATCATCAAGGTCCTTGCACAGTCCATAATAGATTTGTTTCTTCTTTCTGCTATTCCATTTTTCTGTGGTGTACCAGGGGCAGATACTTGTCTCTTGATTCCTCTTTCATTATAGAATTCATTGAACTCATTAGAAATGAATTCACCTCCTCTATCAGATCTTAGGAACTTTATTTTCTTTCCTATTTCCTTCTCAAGTCTGGGAAGGTACCAGTTAAACTTTTGAAAAGTTTTTGATTTTTCTTTGAGAACATAACAGTCATCATTCTAGAATGATCATCAACAAATAGAATGAAATATTTCTCTCCAGTTTAACTTGTTGTTCCAATTGGTCTACATAGATCAGTATGCACTAACTCCAAGAATTATTCAGAATTGTAATTCTTCCTCTTGAAACTAGTTTTGCCCATCTACCCGATTTGACATTGTTTGCACATTGCCAACTCCAGTTTCGTCAAAATAGGAATACCACTTACTCTTATGTTCTTGCTTATGTTGATCAGGTTATCAAAATTCATATGACACAATCTTTCATTCAATAACCAACTTTCTTCTACTTGTGCAATAAAGCATGAACTTTCAATTAGATCAAGATAGAATAGATTACCTTTTGTTTGCTTGCCAGTTCCAACTAGGTTTCCCTTACCATGCAGGAGCTTGGCCTTACCAATTTTACCTTTCACATAGCAAGGTTCATTATTTCCAAAACTGACACTACGACCATCATACTGCTCAATATGTTCAAATTTTGTTTTATCACCAGTCATGTGGTGAGAACAACCACTATCAATTATCCAAGTGTCATTTTTGCTAATATGAGAGAAAAATGTAGTCTTTTCATTTTCTTCATTATCTGACTCATCCTTAATAGCAATGTAAACCATTTCATCTTCATCTTCATCACTATCAGAATCTTTTGCAATATAACAAGATTTATTACCTTTGTCCTTGTAGCTTTTGTGACTTTTTGAAATCTTTCTTGCTTTTGTACTTGTTGAACTTTCTCTCATCTTTGTCTTCTTTGTTTGGACCATTTGCAGCAATGTGGCCAACCTCGTGAGATGAAAAGAAAATCAATGGTATTCTTCCTTTGTACTTTCCTTTTCCTTTGGCAGCTCTCTTTGCAAGTTGTTCTTCAATGATTTATAGATCTTCATCATCATATTCATCATCACTATCATTGTCAATCTATTTTCCTTTTGAGTTTCTCTCCATCTTACTAAGGCTTAATTTAGCTTTGAATGAAGACTCAAAATTGCTAGGATTAGGAGAATAATATTCAAAATTGTCCAACTCAAAAGTTGTTAGCCTTCCAACCAATGCATCTGGAGTTATATCATTACTACACCTCATCTCTTGAATAGCTGAAACACTAATTGCATAGATATGAATTAATGTTCTCAATACCTTACTAATGACGGTTTTGTCTTCAATCTTTCCACCCGCAGCTGTGATGGCATTGCCACTTTTCTTGATTCTTTCATTGTATTTTGTAATGCCTTTTCCTTCTTTCATTTTTATCTGATCAAACTGACCTCTAAGACTCTCTACTTTGACTCTCTTTACATTGTCATCTCGTCCATGGATTTCATGCAGTTTCTTCGATATATAACAGGTACTAGGGCAGTCCTTGACTTCATCAAATTCTGAATAGTTGAGTGAATAAGCTGTATCAATGATCATTATGTTATGATTCTTCATGTCCACCATCCTATCCAAATACATAGGGCTAGGTGGTTCTAATTCTTCATGTCCACTATCCTATCCACATACATAGGGCTAGGTGGTTCTACATGCTTGTTTTTCAATAATTGCAAACCATTATCTTAAATAGTAGATAGATGTAGCCTCATAAATTCTTGCAATGAAAGAAAGTTGTCTTTGTTAAGCTTGGGGATCTTCCTTCTGTAAGACATCTTTGATCTTTAGTTTAGGCCTTGAAACCTTCCGTGAAAGCACCAAATGCTTCGATACCAATTGTTGGAAATGAGTTGAGTAACTGAGAGGGGAGGGGTGAATCAGTTACCACAAAAACAAATCCAAGTCCCATAGATCTCTTAATCAAACTTATCACTCTGCTCGGTTAATAAAAGATATTCTAATGTAACTTGGTTAACAAAGCAATCTTAAGATATTAAATGTGAGTAACCTTTAGTGAATAATTGTAGAACCATAAAGCATAAAGCAAATAATAGGTACACAAATGACACCAAGAGTTAACGTGGAAAACCAATATGGGAAAACCACCAATTGCAACTAGTTATTATTTTTTACTCTTCTGAAGTAAGCACTGTTAGGAGCCAACCCTGTTAAAGGTTACAAAACACACTGTTAGGTGTGACCTGGTCAGAGGATTTAATCACCCTGTTAGGAGTGGCCTTGTTAGAGGTGATCAAACACTTCAATGTATAAATGCCACCTTATGAGAGGATTTATGAAAGAATTTTAAGTCTATTCTGTTAAGAGATTTGGATCACTGCTACAATTGTTAGAGAGTAACAATGAGTTTATCTGATTGAAGAAGCAACTGACTTTGCAAGTTGAGATCTCTGTTCTAGCTTTAACTGGATCCTCACTAATCAAATATTCTTTTGCACCTTGGTCTGGATATTCTGTCCTTAATCAGAATTCCTTCTTACTTTGCCTTCACTCTTCGTATCGAAACTCTACATCATATTCAATCCAAACTTGACCTTGTATATATATGATAAGCCTTGTCAAGTCAGCTTGAATACCCTTCCAAATAAACAATAAAACTTAAATATGTCAGCTTCTATTAACCAATTACACAGAAAGTGTAAACTGTTGTAAGTTGGCTAACACTAAATGCATAACTCGGTTAACACTATAATCCTTTGATGCCCGAGCATTACTCGGCTGAAACTAAATTTACTGTATTGCCCTAGTGAACTTGGTTAATACGGAACTTCCTTCATTAACCAACTGGGTTCGGTTAAGTTTAGACATTTGTGTAACATCAATACATTTTTATACATTTGTGTTACTTCAATGACAATACACAATTGAATAATTTTCATCAACATGCAAGATCAGATTTATGTATTATTGGAAAGTGACTTGTAATGGAAAGATAAGGATGGAGTATTGGCCTTTATGTCTAGACTAAGGATAGTCTGAAACAGTTTTAAGAGAAATTCATTCTGGAATATGTGGAGGACACTATTTTCAGGGCTTGTTATTATTGGCTATGTTTGTTTAAGAATACCCATTCTTTTGTCAGGAAATGTGAGCCATGTCAAAGATTCTCTAGTAAATTAAAGTTTTCAGTTGCTCCATTGCTCTATTTGCAGAGAAATCAAGCAGGGGACATAGTTGGATATTGGTTGCTACTAATTACTTTATTAAGTGGATTGAATCGATTCCAACTAAAAAGGCCACAAGCACAATGGTGATTGACTTTTTGATGAACAATGTAATTACTATGTTCAGTGTTCCTATTAAACTAGTAATGGATAATGCAACATGTTTCAGAATAGAGTAGATTGTTGCATTGGTATATGGGGTCCAATCTGGAATGTGTGTGAACAATCTACTTCCAATTTACAAATTCATCCAAGATGAGGGTTTAGAAGTCTTTGAACCTATGCAGGACATAATGGTTCAATTAGTGGAATTGGATGAAATAAGAAGAGATAGTCAAACAGAGAATGTTAAGCTACAATAAAAAATGAAGTATCTTTATTATTGGACCCTTATATTATTCATGAGATGCATGGAAAAGATTCTTATTTTATGAAAAATCTGGATGACGAGGAACATGAATTGCTAGTGCATGGACAATTTCTAAAGTATTTCTTCAATTAAGCCCAAAATTTCCATGTATAGTAGTTTTGTATATATGTACAGTTTTGGCCTTGTTAATGTCTTGGTGTGTTTCCTTCAGTTGTGTGTTTAAGGAGTAGATAAAAATGGTTGTGGTTTGCATCCTTGAGACTAGATTCTTGCTTTGAATTTTCTTTCAAGCATCCTTAGATAGAGCCACTATAGGGATATATTTTAGGTTTCTAAGATGTGTCTGAAATTGTTCCTGGTCTTAGTCTGTGTCTGAAAGAAATTTTGTCTTGAAAATGTCTTTAAACCCTTTACCCTAGGTCTTTTTTTATGTTTGGTAGGGTTTTTATCTTTTAAAAATTTCCAAGTTGTGCCCTAGATCTTATGGTTTTGTGTTTACATTAATTATCGACCCTTTGCTGCATGTGGTTGTTATTTTTCTTTATGTCTCCAAATCTCGTAATGGTTTCCATTTAAATAAAGTATTCAAAAACTTGATGAAACAACTCTCTCTGAATCTCGTAAAGTTCACGGTTAAGTATGTAACATTTGGAGTTATCGTGACAAAGGAAAGACTTGATAGTTCATTATATGTCACTAAATATCGTGAAGTTCTGGTTAAGTTTTAAAAGATCTGGATATTGAGAGACGATCGTAGATGCTAGTCAAGATTAGGGGTTATCACTGAATCTTGTGAACTAAGCTGAGTTAAATCAAGTATTCAGTGATTCTGTGATAGTTTTATCTCATAATCTCGCAATCAAACTATAATTTAAATTTCCATTCAGAGATTATGAGATAAGCGTGGTCTCTCAATCTCGAGATAGAACTGAAGTTCAGCAAAATATTATGAGATTAAGCGGTGACCGTTGATCATGACTCGGATGTGTGGTTGTCGTTAAAATGCCAAATAAATCAAGCTAATCAAAAGGAATACACCGATCATAAGATACAAGGCTAAGATTTGACAAGATGCCAACACGTGTCCTGTAGACTCACAAGATGAGCGGTGTGTGCGCAATCTCATGACTTATTACAAATTGTTTGACACATTATGAGACTTAGAGAGAAACTTGTTTGAGGTTATCTCTTGATCTCACAATTTTGATGATTAAGAAGGAAGCATTCAGAGAGTAGGAGATCCCTTAGTCACTTAACCCCAGAATATGACCACGGTTATCACAAACATCTGGAGAATTGGAGAAGGCGGTTAATGTTAGTTATGATTTTCTTGTCGTTGAATCTCATGATTATAACAGTGATTGCTTTAATATTGAGTGGTTACGAGAGATAGTGACACATATGCTCATGATTTGCAAGATTGGTGGTGGTCACTCAATCTCCAGATAAACTGTAGTGTTAGACAAGCATTCAATGATTCAGAGAAAGCCTTGTCTCTATATCTCGCGATTAAAACATAGTTAAGCAAAGTAATGTGAGACTCTGAGAAAATAGTTATCACACGATCTCCGAGTGATGAGTGGTTAAAGTCAACTACACATGCCACGAATAGCTCAAACTGAAATTTGGTGCATGCTATATGAATATTGAGGTGATTGAAAAAGGATACTTTGTGATCTCAGCTAGTTTGTTTCCTTCATTCTTGAATGTTATAAAGACAGAAAGCTAGTATTTATAGTTATCAGAAATCTAGAGAAGTGTGATAAGAGGTTGAGAGTTTGCAGAGAATTGGTAAGAAGAGATGATTCAAAGACGAAGACTTGAAGAAGTAGTGAAAATGAATCAACCAGAGTCTAGCAAGGTCACCGTCGGCGAAGCGTCTAAGGATTTAGGAGAAGAATTGAAGATAAAACATGATTTTTTAAAAGAATTCATTGGACTCCTACCTGGGTCCTCACACAAGAAAAAGGTTAGTGATGAACTTTTCTCTGATTACTTGGCTAATTGTAGAGACCCAGTCATTCCCAGTTGTTCTGTATATAATCTGTTCAATTACTTCTGTAGTAATAGAGTTAAACAAATTATAGTTTGTAATGCTTGGAACCTGGGTTTGGGGAAGTTAATAGTCCTAGATGTATTTTGATATGTTGACTTGCTTGTAGAATTGGCTAGGGTTTATGATTCCGTATCGAAAACAATCAGGAAGGGTGATCTGTCTACTTTAGTATCTTTAGATAGAGGTTCCTTCATGAAAGGCTTTGCTATTTACAATTCTTTGTCTATAGAAATTGATTTGGATAAAGAGAAAGAAAGGAATAAGAGGCAAGTCAATCTGGTTAATAATATAATCCCCAATTGTATGCCAAAAATAGGGAAATATGTAGCTCCCTTGCCCAGTCGTATGAATGCACCCTAAGGCCCCGTTTGTTTGGGGAATTGGAATTTGACTCAAAACCTTATTATCACAAAACTAGGTTTTGAAATTTTGGTTTTGCATCTTCGGGTTATAATTTGGACCGTTTGGTTGACCTGGAAGTTGGATCAGTCAATTTATCTTCTTCGTTTGGTTGCGAATTTTGAAATTGGAATTGGAATTGACAAATTCCAACTTTCGCGTTTGGTTCACAATTTCAAATTGGAATTGGAATTAGATACTCCATGTTATATGTTTGGTTCTACATTTTGAATTGGAATTGGAATTGGAATTCGACAAAGACTTTATAATTTATTATTGTTATTGAATAATGTTTAATTTATATTGTGATATCTTTTGTCCATTTTTTATTTTTTATTTATTTATAATTGCGCTTCTGATCATACATGTGCTTCTATATTCGCGGATAAAACTTGGAAAGGATAGCTCACTTGCTTGCAATTTTTTCATGCTTATGCTCATAAAAATATATGTTGATCTCATTTTTACTAATTATTAGATTATATTTTAAATTTATATAGAATATCATATTTAATCTTTCACAAATGACAAATACATCATATTTTGTTTTTATTTGATATGGAAACAAACATGCTGATTGTAAAGTTATATGACATCGAGACTATATACCAAATAAAATTATGAATGCAAAATGATATCGTAAGGATGAGTTGGAATTGAGACATACAAGTGTTTGCATAAAAATATAAATAATCATTGAATTGCTCGATATTAAATAATTCTTGTAGTCCTCATCACAGTATATATATAGCTATTTATGCTGAATGGCCCAACAAAGTAGTGCAATTCGAGCACAAACAAAATATCGTAGAAACTTAACATTGGCTTTATAGGTAGCCTCTAGTTTTGCCATAGACGTCTCGAGCGCCTTGCAAGACTTGCACTCATCAACCACAATAGGTATGTGTGTACATGGTGCAGATGATGTAGACAGAGATGGGGCATTGTCGGCCCATTGAAAGTAGTGACATCCACCGCCATCCTACAATATAAATCAAGGTTAGTATTGCTATAATGATTAATATTTATTAATTGTAAGCATTAAATATAGTGATATTAACAACCTTTTTCTTATTTTTGCAAGTCCAAAATTTATGGTTCTAATTTTTGTCTGTCTGTGACGTCCTTAACATGCAACACAGTCCATCACCACAGTGACACATAGGAACATTTGTCATAGACATCACCCCTGCATCAACCATATTTTTGTTCATTCGTACTATTGAAGCAACCAAAGTTAGTATTGGAGATAGATAGCAACATTCATATAACATCAGATACAAGATGGGGAAGAACAATATCCATGAACTAAATGGTGGCGTAAAAACACACCGTTAAATATGAAAACACAGGGAAATCCATGCTTTATGCCCTTATGCCCCAAACTCGTTGAGAAATCGTCTCATATCATGCTCGTTCTTCCCATTACTGTCTATACTGTTAGCTGGTCAATCATGCATACACAAACTAAACATGATAGAAAAACTAAAACTAGTTTATTTTTAAATGGAATACACCAAGGAGCGCCATTAGAAATATTCATTGTTTACAAACATGAACAGTAAGCAATCATCAGATAGCTCATTTTTTATCATCATATGTGGATTATTGCACGTTTGTGCACTTTAGAATTTGTTATGAGATAGTTCATTGCATTCGATTGTGTACAAAATTTCTGCATCAATGTTTCGGATCATGCACTGTGATCCATCATCGGGATGAAAGACAACAAAATGATTGAAAGAGAGCAAAATGATTTACTTCTCTTTCAATCCTTTTGCTCTTTCATCCTGATGAAGGATCACAAAGTGTGATTAGAAATGTTGATGGGAAAAAAATCTACACAATCCAATCAAGAAGCTATTTCAAACCTTTTTAATATCAACATATGTGTAGTCTCACAATGTCATCATACGTGTTCTCTCAGAACTATCCATTTCTATTTCTTTACCATGAGACATATCTATCCTAGTGCAACAATAATAACAAATGCTACAAGTATATACTTATAACATGAGACAGAATCATGAAAAATACAGTCGTCAACCAAAACACATTTATATCACCATCCGTTCTCAAGAACTAGAAATGGACAGTTGTGAGAGTACACCTTGACAATGCACTATATTAAGCATTCATCATGTGGTACTCCTTGGTGTATTCCACTTAAGAAATAGGACTAACAAATGCAAGAATAACAAAATAAAATTGTCACTAACTATAATTGTCATATTCAACAAAATAAAAGCACTATCAATCAGATACTACAAATTTATAATCCTCCTTCACGCACTCTATCATCATGCATACAAAAAGATTCTTTATTAAATCAACCCATAAACAAAATACACCACAATAAAATAAATAGTAATCAAACAAAGGCCTAAATAATTGTAATAAAGATGTCAATTTGTAAATCGAATGTCACTTGAAATAGAAGAATCAAAAACAAATAATGCATAGCCTATTTAAACACATTCAATAAAGCCCACCCAACAAGTTCTAAAAAGCTCAGGTCAAAACTTGCACAAATTTCCTAAACTCAAAACAAAATAGACATACAATTTGAGATTACATGCTTCCTATCCTTTCTCTAAAATGACCTTTAATAGTCATAAAAATATAGACAATGTTGGATGGTTGTACCCTTATGGGCAGTGTTAGCAAGTTTATCACTATGCACAATCTCTAATGTTATCAAATTTATAACTATGCAGAAATCATGTTTATTATTGTTAAGGACGGTGGATTGTGTCTGCAAGAGTATCAAATGATTTCCTTCAACACTCTATCAAGTGTCTAGGGGCAGTGGTTGTAGATAATAGTGAGCAAGGGTTAGAACCATGTTAAGATCTTAGGGCCAGTTCATTAATTTGCCTTTAGATGGTATATTGCAGCATTTACTTGGAAGTCCTTGTTCCTACTTGTTGACCCATTTGTCAAAGACATAGGAGATGTTGAGAGCATGTCTAATCTTCAATGTTCAACATCTCAAATGACAAAGGAGGTCCAATGGTATATTTGTGTATTCCCTGACTCTGAAACTATGTGGACCGTGCAGTGTGTTAGCCAATTCTTTTCTATTTGTATCAGCAGTGCTACTTGTGGGCTTTGTGACCAATGTAGATAACCAACACAACCTTGGAAATCTAAATTTATTTAAATAAACCACCCATAACCCAAAATTTCCAAGCATGTTCCCTGGTGCATGTTAGAAAACCAGGCATATAGTTTCCTTCCTTCCTGCATTGCATTGATCAATGGTAGTTTGACTGCATGCTATCAGTGGTAATCAAATTTTTTGCAGTCCTGTGTCCCCATCTATTGTTTTTGTTTTTCATCCTGCTCTGGTAGGCATAACTAAGACCATACTCTGGTACATACCAAATGTTGTGATTGTAGTTGGGTAGTTTAGAGTTAGCATTTTTTGTGTTTAGCAGTCCATTGTCACCATATGTTGTTTTTGTTTCTTGCTGCTTTGATAGACCTAAGGCCATACTCTAGTAAATGCCAAATGTTGTGATTGTAGTTGAGTAGTTTAGTTTTAGCATTTGTTGTGTTTGAACTTTGGCCCTTCCTACATTCTTTGATAAACTTTGTCTACATGCTGAATGTTGTGACCCAAGAATATCGGTCAAGTGGGTTTGTTTGCTGTTTTTGGTCTATGTAATAGCGGGCCCAAATAAGCCCTGATGGTTCGCTATCTGCAGGAAAACAATAGCATAGGTCCTCCTACAGTGACCCAATTGAATGGAGACAGAAAGAATGCTGGCATTGCCCTGGTTGTCATTGTCGTTATTGCCGCCCTTACAGTGGTTGCCTTGCTTGTTGCTTTCAGTTATTATTGGTACATCAGAAACAAAGTAAAGAGGAGGTTTAGCACTGAGAGTAAGTTTTGGGTTCCGTGCTTTTCAAGGGCTTTTATTGTTTTGTAAAGCAAATTCAAAATTTTCTAAGTTTTGGGAAGAAAATTTGAGTATGATGCTTATTTCCAAGTGGATACCTTAAGTCTTTTCCAAATTTTTGACAGACTTGTAGGTCCTATAAACTCAAAAATAAGCAGTCTTAATATGCGTAAAGACCTTGTGATACAACACCAAACAAAGACAATATAGAAATAAGCCATCATGAGATTCATGGTAAACTCCAAATGCCAGTGGTATCAAAACAACGATCATAGTATTCTATGACGAGTATCCTATGTCAAACGACCTTTAGGAAGATAGTTATCAAATTTATAACTATGCATGAATCATGTTTATTATTGTTAAGGATGGTGGGTTGTGTCTGGAAGAGTATCAAATGATTTGCTTCAACACTCTATCAAGTGTGTAGGGGCATTGGTTGTAGATAATAGTGACTATCTTCTCAATCACATAAGACCACACACCTACTCAATCACATTTGGAAGCAAATCAGGAAGATTTGGTGGGTTAGTAAGCTGTAGGACCAATTAAGGGTGGTCTTTGGTCTGATCATCATACCATAGCCCAAACAAGGCATCAACTATCCGATTTGCAAACATCCAACAAGGTCTGTCATCACCCACGGTGAAGCACACCACCATACCATTACTCAGTAAGCAACAGATTCCAATTTCTTGTTAAATCATGAACAACAGTGCCGAATAAGCCCTCGTAGTGGAAGAACCAGGTAGAAATTACTCAAACCCTAGGCGGCAATAAAAAATCAGTGTTCAAATGGTAGGGAAATCAGTCAAACCCTAGGTGGCAGCGACCTATCAGACTACAACAATCCTTGTCGTAGTCACCCCAACAAACCCGTTGAGAGCTATCAGAAGGTTGCGCTATTTGGGGTGTAAATAGAGATTATCCACAAGGAAACTTGCTACTGGTAACTTCTCTACATTACTATTGTTCTTTGCTACTGGAATTATTATCAAATTGATAATTAATATTCCAGATCTGAAGTTACAAATTGTCATTAGGGTTAATGGTGATTTACAATCCATTATCTGCATCATTTCATTTGTGTATAAATAATTGTCCTCTAATTTTGAACATCATCAAAATTGGGTACCCTATACTAGATAACCTTTGGTATATTACACTTTTCTTTGGCATCTATTATATTTTCTAATTGTAAATGATGTATTTATCATGTCTCCAGTCTCAAAAGTTTGTGAGTTCTTCTTCATCTAAGTAGTACTAGAGTACACAATCCTTTATGGAATCAATTAAGTACAAGTAGTTGGCTGCAAAAAAGGTAGAGGAGTTGATCTATGTGCATTTCAACTTGCCCAATCTGTCACATAAGAAAGTTGATTACAAGGAGGGGCAATGAGGAATTAAGATGTAGCCCTTGATTGTGCTGACTTGGATGCTTTTGTTGCACTGCTTTCCACAGTCTTTTTCAAGGATGATGAGGCTTATTCATAGGGCTTGCATAGTAAAATTACAGCTAGTGGGAGCGGTGCTAGGTCTACTTCTCATCCAATTGATCAATATGATGCGATTTATTGATTGTAATTTTGTATTGATTTTGCACTTGACATTGAATTATCACTATCTTTATCACTTCAAGGGCTTTTCCAAAAAGGATACCTTAAGTCTTTTCCAAATTTTTGACAAACTTCAAGGTTCTATGAACTCAACTAGAAGTAGTGTTAATATGCGTAAAGACCTTGTGATACAACACCAAACAAAGATAGTATAGAAATAAGCCATCATGAGTTTCATGGTAAACTTCAAATGAATGTGGTAACAAAAGAGAGATCATAGTATTCTATGATGAGTATCCTATGTATCACAGAGTTCTAAGAAGAGCTCATATTCATAGTCTATTGAGATTACAGTCTATAGAGGTCATAATCATAAATTTACATTTACATTTCATTATCTCAGAATATATTTGATAAACAAAAACTATGTTTAATAAACAATCATCAACCATAAACAATCATCAACGAAAACACAATAGTATTAGTGTATGTGAACAAGTATGATAATGTTTCAACTCACGATAAAGTTTGATAAAGTATGTAGAAAATAACTATAATCCACTATATGTGGCTGCAATCCAGTCCACTCTCTCATCCTCAGTCATCAACAAGAACCCTTTGCCTCTTTTACGTTCAAACACAAAGGTGTCATATACCCTCAGGAATACACCTTGGCTCAATTCATGGATGGATTTGAGAACGGTATATGCGCCCTTCAAAGCAAGGCCATGATCAGATTGATCAATTTTGTGAAGGTGAACATTGCTCATGCCCTCTTTTATTTTCTTCATTGTTTCACACATGGCATCCAAAGAAGCAGCCATACTTGCCTTCCTCCTCTTTGCCACCCTTGTGACTGATGTTGTAGGAATTCCTCTAGCACTTGGAGTTGCAGTGGACTGATTGGAAGGATAAGGGTCTTTGTCCAAAGCAGTAGCACTATCAAGATGTACACTGAAACCAATATCATCTTCATCATGCACATTGATTGGCTCTTCCATAGGGTTCCCTTATTCAGTCTCAAGGGCCGTCGTAGCTGCATTACATTCATCAATGTCATTACCCACAATTGCACCCAAATCTTTGAGGTATTGGAAGGGCTGCCTCTTATACACTGTTGCATTTTTGAACTCTCTTCCCTGTATGTTGGCATAAATAAATGGATTAGGTTCTTTGACTTTCATTATTAACTTTAAAAGAAGACAATATTATTTCCATCAAAATAGTAGAGAGATCACCCTACCTTCAGAAGCTTATCCCAAATGCTATCCTCAGCATCCATGCACTGAGTTGCCTCGTTCCAAGCGAAACCACTTGTATTTCTCAGCTCTTTCATCACTCTATATGCAAGCTTCCAGGTTTTTAGCTTGTTTTTGAAATTGTCCTTTGATAGATTGACATTCATATCAGAATTGAACCGCCTCTCAATGGTGGACGACGCTTCTTTTTTGAAGCCTCCGTCACATTTTTTCCCAAGTTGTACTTGCTCAAGGAGCAAGTCTAGAAACTTCCATTCCATTTCCTTTGTCCACATTATCTTCTTTTATGAAGGAGATATTTGGCTCGTGCAACCAACTTCATCCATGCTCATCATTAATTCTGTGTATGCCATGTTGTGTATATAAATTGTTGTTAATGGTATAAACATTGACCCATAAAACACATTGACCCATAGAAGTCCAATACATGCAGAGAAAAACATAAGAAAAAGGAAACCATCATGTATATCAAAGTATCTTCATACATCAATTTACTCAAATAAGACACATTGACCCATAAAAGTCCAATACTTCCAGATAGAAATAGAGGAAAAAGGTAACCATCATGTATATCAAACTATCTTCATACATTAGTTCACTCAAATAAAACACATTGACCCATAGAAGTCCACATGCAAAGAAAAACATAAGAAAAAGGAAACCATCATGTAGTCTTGACTCATAAAAGAACAACTATTCTCGGGATCTGTACTCTTCCCACATTCTACCTGCTATATCATCTCAAAACTGTGCCCACTGGTCTCTATGTCTCCAGCATTGGTACACCTATCCTATCACGATCATCTTCCTCTTCGGTGAAAATTTCTGATGGAATGTCATCCTCTAACGTAATGTAGTTGCGTCGTATGCAACATGCTAATACAATATGGGCTTGTGTCATGATAGGATAAGACATGGCATGCCTCAGGATTGGAAAACGCTGCTTCAGAATACCAAATTTACGCTGTACTGAGTTTCTAAGAGAGGAGTGTTGATGGTTGAACAACTCTTATCGAGAGTTTATAAGATTCTCTCTTGAAAACTCCTTTAGGTGGTAGCGTGTACACCGATAAGGAGCAAGAAATCCAGGTGCATTGGGATATCCAGCATCCACTAGAAAATATTTTCCTACATAAATAAAGTATATTATTGAAATGTGAAACATTGATTGTACCCTTGAGTATATTAAACTATGATTTGGCTTACTGGGGGGAACAACAAGAGGATCTGCTCTTGACAGAGCTGAGGCTAGAACATGACTATCTGCAGCAAACCCTTCCCAAACAGCAAGGTAGTATTGAAACTTATGATCGAAGGAACACATACCCATAACATTTTGGGACAGGATGCCTTTTTTATCATGATATTTACCCTGCATGTCGACATCTACGGTGACTGCTATATAGGTTCCATCGATAGCTCCAACACAATCCTATACGATATGATACAATCATGAATTCTACGGTCAACCAATAATATGATAAGCATAATAATCCATTCAAGAAATTTAAAACAACACAAGAATTACCTTGAAGAATGGATCAAAATGTTCGTTCCCTCTAATTTTAGGAGGAGTGTTTGGACTAGGTGGTAGAAAGCAATCCTTGTGGAGTCCTAATATAGACCTCAACACCTTAAGGAAGTATCGGCTGATTGTCTCTCCTGAGTGGCCAAAGTTGTGGGCAATCTTGCGGTTTCTCAGATTGTGGCCAACGGTGTGGAGGAACATCACAAGTTGTTCTTATAATGTCAAGTGTATCGTATCTGTCAAGGTTCCTTTCAGCCTTAGGATAGTAGCTAGATGAAAGAAGGCTCCCCTACTCATGCGAATCTGATCATGACAATCCACATCGTTGGAATGAAAAACCATTCTATAAAAAAAATTTCTTTTTCTTTTTCGTTTACCCATTTGTGCATTGCCCTCTCGGCCCACCACTAGTGTGGCTACGACAACACAAGCAATAAGAGTTGTGAGAAGATGAGAATATGTGGTCTCCACAGCTACCCGTCCTAGAACGTCAATATTCTTAATAGGATCCATCAATGGCCTGAAATGTGGACAAACACA
>MU223250.1:494024-507220 GCA_018584345.1 Thuja plicata
TAAGAGAAGTTTCATTTGTCTCACAATAATGATAATATTTAATGAGCAAATGGTCATACCAAGACTCTAGCTTGTCACCTCCCAGTCAATCCAAGATCATAAATCAATGTCGATAGTTTTTTTGTTTGAAAATACATGGTCATATTGGAGACATCACTTTTAGGAGTCAAGGGGCACAATGAATATAATTATATAACTCATTAAATGCTATATTGTACTGGGCCAAATACAAAACAAGCTTCTATGAGAAATTGTACACCTTGCAATAATAAATATATTAGTCCACTAAACTATACGCCCATTATCATTCTATAGTTATGTGCAGTCACACACTTATTGTACATCTAAATGTGCTCATACTACAGTTGTAATTACACGCTTTCTCACTCTACATCTATATCCTCCCATATCAGTTCTCTTTCATTCTACTACCATATGTAGTTACACACTTGCACATCTGTATACTTTCATTTCACAATCGTATGTTTTCATCCCACAACTGGGAACATGTAAACTTGCTCATTCTACAATTATATGCAATCTAAAAGAAACGCATGCAATTTTTATTGTATGGACAATTATTAGCATGAAATCGATAGGAACTTATTTAGGGATATTTATCAGTCATTTGCTTTTCAATTGTAGGTCAAATACTATTTAGTTACCGTTGTTTTCTTTGTTTGGTCCTAGAAGTCTGGTAGGGATATCAATGTAAACATACTGTTACAGTGACAATGCCAACACCCTTCTGTCTATTTCAGATCAAAGCTTGAGTAAGTATAGTATTTTCAAAACCTCGGTTACTAAAATTTTCTATTTTACCAAAAATTACTTACATGCCTGATGAGTAGAATTGCATCTCAATTGAGAGAACTCGCCCTCAATATATGATGGTGGGATTCAGTTAAGGCATCATGTACTGATGAGTAAAGTTTTGTTAAAGTTAAACGTCTCCAATGATTACTTTTGGATTTCAGTTAAGATAAACAATTTTCCTTATAAACTGATTATAGGGATCAGTTAGCTTTAGATCCCCAATGATTAATGCATGGTTTTGTTGGAACTAGTGGTTAACTCATTGATCATTGATTTAAAATCCTTAACTGAGAAAGCTTGTAGATAACGAGGGACGTGGACAATTTAGTTTTTAAGCTATTTAAATTGAATACAAAAGGTAAATATAACAAGAAACAACAGTAGAATTGCAAATAGAGGAAGGACATATTCTTCCAAACCTTCAAAAAGAGAAGGAAAACAGGAAGGTCAATACATGAAGGCTGAATATACTGAAAGAGTTCACAATTTTTTGGTTTGGGAACAACAATAGAGGGCGAATGAAAGCTTCACTATGAAACTAGAATATATTTCAATTAAAGCTTCCCATTTAAAATAAACTACTTATGCCCTTGCATTATATGCTTCACTCTAGAAATTCTATGGGCTTAAATTCATCTTCTTTTTAAGCCAGAGTGGTTTCTTTACTTTTTCTGTTTGTCTGCAGTTAGTAGGGAGTTGTGCATCAGTTGCTTTGTTTAGAGATTTGCGGGTTTGTTCAGAACACTTAAACTTACATAGTTAGAGTCAGGGCATATATCACAATCCAACAATCTCAGATCAAACCCACGTTATTAAGACCAGAACCCCATTAAACAACCCAAGTGATTGTGGTAGAGTACGACCTTCTAAAAATCATTTGAAATGTAACAAAATTGTTCTATAGTATTTAAAGGGTAGATTTGAGCATGACTTATGCATAGAAACCTTAAGATTATCACCTATGAACACACAACTAGCTTTGATACACCTTTGAAGTAGCTACACGTGACTCATACTCCACCATTGCCCTAATCAACGCATTTCATGAAAAAACAAAATCCAGCATAATACAATAACTACCGCATTCCATGTTACTTAACTCACAATCAAAAATGCCCAAATCAAGCGCATTTTACTAAAACCCAAAACCCAGACTAAACCACTTTAACCCCACAGGATACAACTGAAAATCAAGCATTACTCAAATAAGGTGAATTTTAATATAGCCTAGAACCCACTCGAAGTCACTTGTGATTCCCTTCTATAAGAAACACAGTCTAACATTAGGCAAATCAGCAAATTCAAGTTTCTCTAAAATTTGCAAACAATGTAGCAAACGTGCAAATGCTTCATAGCAGTAGATAAAAACCCTAAAAACCAGTGGCATAAAAGAGAAGATAAAGCCATGCTTACCTATGAAGCAGATCAAATAAACCTGTGAGAAATCCGCTTTAGGTCAAGATCAAACAAACCAGTGAGAAATCTGCTTTAGGTCAAGATCAAATAAACCAGTGAGAAATTCGTTTTAGGTCAAGATTTATCAACGCCTGATCCGATCTGCTTCCCTCACGGTTTGAAATAGCTTTAGGTCAAGATTTATCAACAAATGATCTGATATGCTTCCCTCGCGGTTTTTTTTTTAAATGTTTACAAACAATATTAATAACAATGCGGAAGCAACACAATGAAGTACATGACATACATGAAATACAACTCATACATGATTAACATTCGTCGAGGGTTCCTTGACGTAGAATTACTTAAAGAAACTAATCTACGATAATAATAAAAAACTGACATAAAGATTACATAATCTGAAACCAATAACATACATCTCATAATAAGGATTACATATACAACTGATACCATAAGGTTCACTACCTAATCAACATCCACTGCACAAATTGCAGGGTATGTAATAATACATAATAAACAAAAAAAAATTATTTCGTGAACTTAGTGTCGTGTTTAGGTTAAGTTCTCCTGGGTTCCCTGGCCGGGCATTACACACTGCAAACCCCATTCGCAAACCCCATTTGCAAACCTCAAAACTGATTTACAATCCCCACATACTCGGCGGACGCGATGACAAATTATGATGGGGTTAATAAAAACACAAAACGAGGATATGATTTCTAATTCCACCTATTCAGTGGGAAGATGATGCCACCCATTTTGGTGTCTAAACCCAGTTTTGCTTGATGAATCCCGAATTGCAATTTAGAGAAATAAACGTCGGATTTGGCAAAAATGGGAAGTGTCACTCCCTATTCCGCAAAATAAACAGGGCATAAGAGTTCAAGGATTTGCATTTCTATATGAGTTATTTGGCATATGGGTTGAACAGAGTATTAGGGTCAGATAAAGATGCTGAAAGAATGCCTGTAGACCTCCTGATGATTATCCTAGATATACAAAATTCCCATGTCAATACTGATTATGATTGTATTCAGTATGTGATTGATCAGATTCATAGTCGTCTTATGAACATAAGGGAGAACAAGAAACCCCATTTCATGCTTATTCTCTCTTGATGCATATGATATTAATCTCTAACTTCAATAATTTTGATATACAAATGTTGAGACCTAGAACAATCCTTCATGGCCAGCAAAACCTCATACAATTGTGGTTTAGGGTTTGGAATTCCACATCTAATGAGAATGAATTATGTGGGTTGCAGAAGTAGATTATTCATCCAATTCTGTGTATGCTTGGTATTAACATTTCTAGATTATCTAACAGTGTGTTAAGGCTTCTAAGGCCTTGTTATTATGTGAAGAATTGGCCTCAAGACCACAATTGGGGTGATTTTTATTTGCAAAAGACTTATACTCTAATTAGGGTATATGGATGCCCTCAGCCTCTACATATACTCCCAAAATTTTTTCCCCCAAGAGTTGCACTCATGAAGTTTATTTGGTAGCTGGTTTGGACAGACATAGAGCATTTGGCTCCCCACAGACAAGGGATATTCACAACATGGAAATTCAAGATATCTCATTTTATTATTTGCAAAAGGGTCTTGGATGGGATAAGTAAATGGTTGAGTCAATACAAGTTGGGTGTTGTTGAGGAGTCTTTTGATTCAGCCAAGCAATCGAACAAGGACAAGAATGAGGTTTCTCTCTCTGTCGTGATCAACATTTTACAACACAGGATTGATGTGGTAAAAGGCAAATTGGACTTGGTTCACGAATCACACAGTAGGTCGAAAAAAATTGAGAAGGACGTGAAAGATGCAATGGGAGCCCTAGATCCATTGTTTAATGTATGGTCCTATAGGAGTTCCTTGTTTGAGGGGCTATAAATGTTACAACCTCATAGGCCAAATATTCTCGAATTAGTTATAGAGGTTGGGGAGATAATTGAACAGATTGGTATGTCCCTGGGGCCTTTCTTTAAGTGAAAGGAAAATTAGGTAAAGTTGAAGTTAGAGCTGTTCAGATCATATTATTGTAAGTACATGGCTCATATGTTCAATTAAAATGGTGAGTTAAAAGGTTTTGATGAATGGAGGAGTGAATTTGATACATTAGTTCCAAAAGAGGAATTCTTCCTTACTGAAGATAATGCTTTGAATATGGATAAGTACAATAAGGGCCTATATGATGTGTTTAAAGTGGAGACCAATTGTGCCAAGTTTGTGGCAGACACAAGGGCTATAACTGATGCTAGGTTGGACAGGCAATTGAAATAGTTATAGGGAATGAACAATTTTGAATGGCCAATAGAGGAAGAGGTTGTACATTGGGATAAGAGCACAAAGTCAAAGAAGAAAATGCAGGAAACCACTGACTTGGAAGCACTAGAAGAAGAGTGAAAGACACTTAGCATATGATCCATGAGCACACGGGGGGTCATTGCTACAAAGAATATTGTATGTTAGATGTGAAGGCGGTCTGTATTCTTATAACAACTTTCATATGTTACCTTGAATATCTGTAGACAAAGGTGCCAACTGTCAAGTTTCAAAGTGGTTACAAAGAGCTTCACAAATCTTTCTTTCCTCTTGTAGAAAATCAAATTGTATCTATTTTTTTATCTTGAGGTATCCTTTTATCTTTTGCTAGCAATCCGAAGCTTGTTGCATCCTGATTCTTCAAGGATTTCAAGATGGCTATTGAATTCCTGAGATTCAAATGAACAACTATATCATGGACTTCCAAACTCGAATCAACATACCACGAGATTAATTGAAATGAATTATTTCAATACAAATTCTTTTTGAAAAATTGGAGCAATTATTTTCCTAAACAAACCATGAATTAACTTATTTTCCCGACTACTAAAGCATCTAATATATAACCATGAGAGAAACCACAAATCATAGAAGGTTTGTTGCATATCTCCATATTTTTCATACCGCTTACCTAAGAAAAATGTACCACCACAAGTAGTCTTTCTTTGATCCATGTTACGTGCCCAATCAACGTCAGTAAAAGCTCCGAAGGTTAAGTCATGATCTTTAGAATACCATAGGCCTCAATTAACTGTTCTTTTCAAATATCTAAATATTCTTTTAACATTAGCCACATGAGATTCCTTAGGATCTACTTGAAATCTTGCAATAATAATTACAACATAATAGTATTAGGTATTGTCAACTTATCTAGTTTGATTTGCCTTCTTTGAGTCATCATTCTTTGTCAACTTACATTCGGTGACCATAGGAGTACAAACTGATTATGAATCTTCCATACCAAATTTCTTAAATAGCTCTTTCACATACTTGGATTGGGATATATAGATTCCATTATCTTATTGTGGGATTTGAACTCCTAGAAAGAATTTCATTTATCCAATCATAGACATTTCATATCGATTTTGTATTTCATTAGGAAACTTTGCTCAACTTCTCATTACGTCCACAGATAATATCATCAACAAACAATTTCACAAGATATTTATCCAATCTCGCATACCACACTCTAGGAGCTTGCTTCAATCCATACAAATCTTTCTATAATTGGAAAACCATGTTGCCTTGATTTGTCAATTTAAATCTACCTGGTTTCTATATGTATACTTCCCCTCCGATTCACTATTCAAAAATGCAGACTTGACATCCATCTGATATACCCCAAATTCATTGTAAGCAATATAAGCAAGAAAACATCTCACAACGTCAATGCTATCCACAGGTGCTAAAAGCTCCTCAAAGTCTATCCCTTCTGTTTTTGAATGTCTTTTACAATAGAGTCTGGCCTTATTTCTGATCACTTCACTATCTTCATTCAATTTGTTTATGAAAACCCATTTAGTTACAATTACTATCTTATCCATAAGTCTGGGGAAAATAACCCCATGTCTTGTTCTTTACAATCTGACTCAACTCTTCCTCCATTGGTTTTACCCAATGTTCTTCTTGACATGCTTCACTAGCATCTTTAGGTTCAATCTTTGAAATCAAACAATACTAAACTCTATCTTCAACAACTTTTGTTCACGTTTGAATACATTTATTTCTATCACCAACTATCTGATTTTCTAAATGATCAAGTTTGAATACATTTGTTTCTATCACCAACTATCTCACAGTAGGAACAATACCATACTATAATTAATAAGGACTCTTACAATTATTACCATTTATTTGCACCCAATTCAATTTGTAAATTGCAGTACAAACAACTTCTCTGCAATAAGCATGCAAAATGTTTACTTCAATCATCATTGTCCTTTGCAGTGTCTAGAATAGTTATGTTCTTCCTTTTTGCTGCACCATTCTTCTTTTCCATATTAGCATCTAAGCCCATGATAATAATAATTAAAATCAGAGTTATTAATGCACAATATTCTATTCTTGTAGCGTATTGGTCTCTGCTCGTATCGCCAATATGCAATTAATAAAAATCCAAGATTGTTTGTTGTTCATTTAAACTTCAAATGACTGATCGACAATATAACTTCAAGAGAAGATAATATTGAACCCTGTGATGGATCCCTGCAATCGTTGATTATTTGTAACTGAAACCTCAACCTAGTCCCAAGACTTTTTCTTTTCTATCTGACTTAGTTCCTCCTCCATTGCTTTAATCCAAAATTCATCTTTACCGTCCTCAATATAAATGATAGGTTTTATTTCTGATAATAGAAAAAAGGTTGCTTGCTCACCTGAATTTGCTTACATTCATTCTCCTTGTTTGAACTCCTGTCTCTTCTCCTGCAATTATATCCAAGTTTTTCATTATTTGAATGTCACAAATCTTTAAAACATCGATAATATTTAACCTCTAAAATATATAGGCCATTGGGCTGAAATAGAACCTCTTTCTCTTTGTGCACTATGATATGTAATAGAAAATGATTGATTATACAATGCCACATGGCAAAAACATCAAGGAAGCAATTGCGACTACAGGAAGCCCCATTGATATCATTATAATTGCTTTCTGTATGCGTGGAAGAGTTGCAACAAAAAATTAAGTACGTCAGATTTGAAGTTTATTACAAATCACAATGAATCCTCTCATAAGCAGAAGCAAGGATGGAAGCTCAACTTGATGATTGATATTTTTAGATCCTTCTCAATTGAAAAATTCAAAGGAAATTGCGGGTAAATGTTTTTAAATTTCCTTGAGCTAATTTCCATATTTACTACCAATTGGAATCACTAACCTCTTGGAAGTACCAAATCCTAGTTTTTGATGTAGGCACCAACCTACTCGAGACAACAACCTTGACTTCTAAGCTGCAACGTAGTGATACCTCCACTTCTAAGCACCAACTTAGTGAAATACATGCATCCCTCCTCTAGGAAAGACAACTCTAAAAATGAAGGTTCCGCCATAGTAATGTTTCTTAATCAATAGATGATGTCAATCATTTCCTATAAATATCTTTTGACAAAACTGCTATTTTACAATATTAGACAAGCTTTGATGTAGTTTACAAATATCATGCTTTTTTGTCTTATCTAGTTTTTTTCATCACCAACACTTCACCAATGTTAGTATGTAGAAAGGTTTTCCTGGCATCAATTTTGAAATATACAAGGTGACACATAAGTAGTGAATCCAACAGTTATCTCATAGAAGATATAAACCCTAGTATCATATGGGGATTATCTGCAGACAAGAATTTCATACAGTTAACTTAGCATCTTAATTTTAGAATTTCAACAATTCATTTGACTCCATAATTATAATAATGATGAACCTTCCCTTGCTACATAGACAATTATGAACAAACAGATTCACTGAGTAAATAATTCAGTTTGAATAAAATAAAAAGTGCGATAAACAGTTATAGACAATGCTTTTTATGACATACTTCATGTTTCAATATAGAAAGAAACTGAGTATTTACTTACACAGTGCAACAAAACAAGTTTTTATAACAATAAGTGTACTTAATTTAATCATTTAATAAGAAATTTTAAATAATTATAAACAGGAGAAATGTTTTTAATTAAAAAATGAATTATAATTAAATGACCAAATGATTTATACTTATATTATGATTAAATAAAACTTGTAATTATATTATGATTATTGTCCTTTATCCTAATCTCAATACCCCAATCTATAATACAATGCTGTACAAGATGTGAATTATACAGGTTTGTTCTTTCTAAATCAAGACACACCTTAACACCTTGAGCTTCATGAATGTTTCATCTATCAATCCACCAAAGTTGAATATTCCATCCCTTCCTCCGACAGACCATCTACATAAATGCAAACATGTGAAGAGCTTGTTCCTAAGCATTCTATTATACTTTCTTATTTAAATCAAGATGAAAGAAACCATCCATGATATAATTTGATTCCTAATCTAAGACAAATGTTTTCCCATTATTCCATTTCATAATATATCTATGTTTACCGCTTGATAAATACCCAACCCAATATTAGTGTTAGGTAGCCTCCTTGGTTACCTTTTGAGTTTGCTTGAAACTCTTCTTAGGCCTCTAATAGGACCTCTAGGGCTTCCTCAATCTACCCTTTCTCACTGGAAAGATTCAATCCTTCCCTCCAACCAAGAATTCTTCCTATCTTGTTAAGGTCACCATTCTTGTGTTTTACAAGAAGCTTCCACTCAAACCAATCCAAGCCCTAAACTCAATTTTGGATTTGTAGGCGGGTCAGGGCTTCAATATACTCCATTATTGGATTGCAACCTAGGTTTGAAGCCACTAAGTTGAACCATATTCCCATCGAGTTCTAGATCCCTACCTTTTAGGCTTTGTATCCCTTTTGGCCAATTAGGCCTCCTAAATTGTAGGACATCACTTTTTTTGTGCAGAAACTTCAAAGAACCCCCAAATCTCTTCTAGTAGTCTTCAAGTAAGCCAAAAACCCACAAGGATTTTCTAGGTCTCAGAGTCCAACTCTGTCCACACACCTGGTTTCTTGAATATGGCCATTTTCTTTCTTTTGGACCAGTTTGAGGTCTTAGGCTTCAAAACTTGGCAAGTTGGATTCTTGGGCACTCCTCCACTTTGTTGAGCACCTGCATAACATCCTTCAATACACCCATGGCCTTCTTGGCTCATGAGAACACACCCTGCAAATTTAAAGATGACTGCCACTTGCTCTTCCTAACTGGGCTATACATTTATCTCGCCTAGGCCAAGTTCTTAAAAATACTTGGAAGCACTTCTAGAGCTCCTCCTTCCACAGTCTTGAAGCTCAATGGACCTAGTCTTCATTCCCAGGTGGCCGTATAAAACCAATTGTGGGAAGTGGAGTTAGGTCAACATCTTTGCTCCTTGGCCAAAACTGGACAACAAACAGTCCAAAGTAAAAGAATTTACAAACAACAAAGCAAAAACAACTACAAATCAAACTAACTATTGAAAAAGCCTTGCAACATGCACAACAATGGTATCCAATAGTCACAGTCTCAATTTCAATCCATGCACAACAAAAATAACCCAAAATCCTTCAAATCTACTGTCTTTTCATTCAAACTCTCTGCTCTAATATCAAAAATCCGTACAATCTCTTCTCTGCCATCAAATTAGGGTTTTGCCACCTTATATCCTCCACATACACATGTTTCACTCCTTCTATGGGTTCAAAAACAACCTCAACTTTGAAACCCTCTAAATAAGAAAAAATGTTGTCAGCAACTTTTCGAAACCCTCTAAACAAGAAAAAACAACCTCACTTGCTCTTCCTAACCGGGCTATACATTTAGCTCGCCTAGGGAAAGTTCTTAAAAATACTTGCAAGAACTTCTAGAGCTCCTCCTTCCACAGTCTTGAAGCTCCATGGACCTAGTCTCCATTCCCATGTGGCCGTATAGAACCAATGGTGGGAAGTGGAGTTAGGTCCACATCTTTGCTCCTTGGCCAAAACTGGACATCAAAAAGTCCAAACTAAAAGAGGTTACAAACAACAAAGCAAAAACAACTACAAATCAAACTAAGTATTGAAAAAGCTTTGCAACATGCACAATAATGGTATCCAATAGTCACAGTCTCAATTTCAATCCATGCACAACAAAAATAATCCAAAATCCTTCAGATCTATTGTCTTTTCATTCAAACTCTCTGCTCCAATATCAAAAATCTGTACAATCTCTTCTCTGCCCTCAAATTAGGGTTTTGCCACCTTATATCCTCCCCATACACATGTTTCACTCCTTCTATGGGTTGAATGGGTTCAAAAACAACCTCAACTTTGAAACCCTCTAAACAACAAAAAATGTCGTCAGCAACTTTTCAAAGTTGCTAATGTTGCATAGCAACATTTTTACATCTTTTCCATCTTTGCACTTTTCAAGTGGTTAGGTACTTAAATAACCTATCTAACCTTAGCTAGACCACCTAAGGTATCCAAGGACCCTAAGAATCTCCATGACATCATCCTAAGTTTTGATGACATCATCAAATACAGTTCACTAAATGGAGCCAAAATAGAGCTATTTTCACAAAGCAGAGAGTAAAACTAAAACCTAGCAAATCACTCTTGGTCCACATGACCTTATGTATTTACATCTCCCTACAAGAGGGTCTTTCACACACTCACACACCCAAAATGTCATGAGACCACCAACTTACTAGTTTCTCAAGGGTGCTCCTGCACCAATTAGAGTATTCCCTCTTCTGCATGCCATGAACACAATTCGTAAAAGGTCTAACCTCCCTTAGGATAGACTTGCAAAGTTTTTTTGTAAAAAAAAAAACTTGTGATATATCTTTAATTGTAAGGGGCTACAACATTTGGAGTCTTTGGCCATGGAGGTACCACCAACTATGAGAATCCTTCCTAAATCGATGACAAAGAGAATCATTACTTAGACCTCTTGCATTCACTAACTCTATTAACATAGACTTCTGCATAGAACTTGTGCTTGGAGCAGAGCCTATATCTAGAGCTCCATATCAGATGACCGGTCACGAGTTGAGTGAGTTGAAACTACAATTAGAAGATTTATTGGCAAAGGGGAGCATCTTCCCTAGTGTTTCTCCTTGGGGAGCACTTGTCCTCTTTGTCAAAAAGAAGGATGAATCATTACGCTTGTGTATCGATTACAGATAGTTGAACAAGGTAACGGTAAAAAACATGTATCCATTGCCACGCATAGATGACCTATTTGATCAGATCAAGGGAGCCAAGGTGTTCTCTAAAATTGATGTTAAATTAGGATACCACCAGTTGCGGATTGAGGATGCAGATATCCATAACACTGCATTCTGTACACGTTATGGACACTACAAGTTTATAGTAGTTCCTTTTGGGTTGATGAATGCTCCATCGATATTTATGTGCTTGATGAAGGGAGTATTTTGAGAGTACCTTGATCACTTTGTGCTCGTCTTCTTGGATGACATACTGATTTATTCTATATCCATGTAGGAGCATGAAGAGCATCTTCGGTAGGTTTTGCAGTGCCTTAGGAAAAATCAACTTTATGCCAATCTAGCTAAGTGTGATTTCTTCCAGTTAGAGGTACAGTATCCTTCTCATATTATCTCTGGAGGAGGTATCTCAGTAGATCCTTTGAAGATTCAGGTTATTGTGGAGTGGCCAACACCCACTAACATGACTGAGGTATGTAGCTTCATGGGTCTTTTCGGTTACTACCACAGGTTCGTGAAGAACTTCTCTATGGTGGCACATCCTATCACTTCTCTTCAACGGAAAGGGAAGAAGTTTGTATGGACATAAAAGTGTGAGGAGGCTTTTCAGAGCCTTAAGGGGTGTTTGACTAGTGCACCTATCCTAGCTGTACTTGGTCCTGTGGGATATTTTGTAGTGTGTGCTGATGCATCATTAGAGGGGATTGGAGCAGTTCTTATGCAGGATGGGCGAGTGATTGCCAATGAGTCTCATAACTCAAGGATCATGAGCTTGATTACCCTACACATGATTTGGAGTTAGCTGCGGCTATCCATGCATTGATACGATGCAGAGACTTTCTTTTGGGACATTGGTTTGAGCTTCATAGTGATCACTGTAGCCTTCCGTACACCTTTACTCAGCCTAATCTAAATGCTAGATAGAGAAGGTGGATGGAGTTACTTTATTCCAATGAAATTACCAATAAGGAAAAATGTAAGTTTGGAGTTGATGTTTCCGATTTCTTCTCTTTATTTTTCTATTTCTTTTTAAAATTTAAAGTTGTGATGTCTCCTGGAATGTTCAAGAGGGTGGATGTTTAGTTTAATTAGAAATTGCTTTCCCTATTTGGTTTATAAAGTGGGAGATGTAACTAGTTAGTTTATTTATGTAATGAAATTATAGAATAAGGAAAAGAAGTGGTGGAATATATATTTGTATGTATGTATTAAATAATATTATCATATATGTTATATTTATATCTATAACATATAGAGAAAATTTCATCATTAATAATTTATATTATTTATAAGATTAAATAAAAGGTAATGTAATTAGTAGAATAAGTAATTATCTTATGGGTATACATAAATATATTCTACAACAAATTTTAAGATTATAATGACTTTGATTCTCAATCTCTTATAATAAAATGTTTTATCCCAATTCGAGTTACGAGAAGTCTTAGTTAACTCTCTTGTGGAGAGCACTCACTTGCAAAATAGTTGAGTTATATTTGTTCACTATGATAATCTTAAAGCCAACATATTTAGCAGAACACTTCAACATATTCATTGCTATTCAGCTACATACAGGAATGAATATCGATTCATTCACCCTGCATGTCTGAAAGAATCGACCTGTTGCCTTCTAGAAGGCAGGAGTATGAACTTGCTCTCAGGTCATTGCAAGCTCAGTGACTACACACTAACCTAAACGAAGGATTTATAAACTATTGCTAAATGATCTAATATGATATGCATATGCAGTTTGTTGTTCATCCAAGCTACTTAAGATTGATTTTAGAAGCACCAAATTGAAAAGTGAGATTCTTTTTAAAACCCAAATTGAATGTGCTCTAATGAT